>QEPC01012945.1:407346-418083 GCA_003113815.1 Sphenodon punctatus | reverse complement strand
GGTCGGCCATGTTCTGCCATTGCCTCGCTGGGCAGGGCTTCTCCGCCAGTCCCGTCCGTCCGTGTACTTGCATGGGTGTTTGCTGGGTGCTTCCCAGGATGGGTGTTTGGCCGCTGGGTGTTTGCTGGCCCCTCCCCTTTCCTTCTCACCACCCCCTGCGGTGCTGTCCGTGTAACTGTCTCCCTGCTCGGCGCCACCGAGTGTTCGCTGGGTGTGCTCACCCACCCATCCACACCTATCTCCACCCATCGGCATTGCTGCGCCGTCCGTGTAAAAATGGCCTTAGTAATAACCTATTTAGTCCACTGGGCTCTTATTTTAGCTGCTGATACAAGATAAGCAACAACAGTCCTAGTCATATAATCCCTTGCATCAGTCAGTAAAAATCATAACAATCGAAGAGGTACCCTCAGTGCTTGATCTGTTACCTGAAGGGTATGGAACAGATGAGTACAAGGTTGCGCATAAATTGGATAAAATAACAAAGAATACTCCTTAATTTTGTCCAGACCAAAAATACAAAACCTGTTACAATAACTAATCCCCTCATACCGGCCATCTTGCACAGCAGGTTTCATCGACTGCAAATACAGATCTAAAAATGCTTTCCTGTGCTGAAGCAAGGTCAAAGAAGGGTGGTAACGAGGACCACTGGAGCCCAGTATCCAATACTGGTACCAGGGCGAGGAACCAGAGGCTGCTGCCAAAGCTCTTGAGACCTGAATATTCAGGTCATCAAATACATCTCTTTAAAAACCTCCTGGCCATATTTAAAGGTAAGTTAGCCATAAATCTCCAAACTCAATATCATTGAGATTAAAAATAACACACCCTGTCCAGGAGACAGAGAAATGGTGGACCATAGCTAATTTCTCTTCCAAGCACAAAACTGGCCATTTCAGAGATATGAAAATTAAATGATATATAATTTTTAAACAATTTTTAATATCAGAAGCTTTAATGGATTATTTTGGGGGGATAAATGAGGAGATCTGTAGGGTTTCATATACACTGCAAAGCAAGCACCCTGGCTAGATATCAGAATTGATTTGTGGCAAGACTGCAAGTTTAGCTTGGAACTATGACCCAAGCCAAGTTTTTGACAGAGAAATAGCTTCCCAAACTTTGACATCAACTTTAGAAATCTGGAATGAAATGATATAAGCTTCCAGTCAGAGATTTCCTTTTATAGAACAGAAAGCTTCCACTAGTAGCTTCAGGGTCAGGCTGAGTTTTCACCTCTGCCGATTCTCCTACCCCATTAGCTGAACAATGGTCATGGACAGCAAGTAACTTAATGAAGGAGTCTACTTCAAAAATATTGTTTCCAGCTATTAAAATAGATGGGTAATAGAATGAGCTTGCCTGAGGTTTACAATTGTGTGCAGAAAAGTGTAAGCACAGAGGAAAAGACGAGAGGGAAAGATTTATGAAGAAAAAAGGGGTGGGAATCAGAAAACTGCTCTTTCAACTTCAGAATTGATTTCTTGACAGAAATACACATTGTTGGACCAAACCGTAGTTCTGTAACAAAGGGTAGCTTGGTTTTGGGGAAGAATGTGATGTGACGTGTGTGGAGGAAGGGAAGCAGAATCCACCACACAACTCCAGTGAAGGAACAACAGAAAGCCCTATCAGCACTGCGAAATCATGGTGCTCAGCAGAGGCAAGGCCTTGTCTTATCAGAAAAGGGGCAGGGAATGCCATGACCCCCACCCGCCTCCTGATGTTGTCCCCACCCTCATGAAGTGCTGTGATGTTATGGTGGCCTGTGGGGGACGAAGCCACATCAAGAGAGGGACGAGGGCGCAGCACTTTGAGGGAGGGTACCCCAGTTGCACCATGCCTGGGCTTGGAAAAGCCTCGCTGTGGTGAGTCTGGTTCTAGGTTAACTCCAGCACAGTCAGACTTGTGTTGAAAAATTCAGTCCCTGGAGAATTTTAGTTTATGGTTGTGGGTGAAAACAGACATGCATGTAACACCACTTTAACATTTCTTACGGGTGTTGTAGGGCTGTTTTGGTGCCCTATTCAGCCCTGTAACATGTTAAAATGGTGTTAAAGCAGAGACTGTTAAGGTGCATGTCTGTGTTCACCCTATGTAGTCTGTGGAGTACTTTTGTATGTTGTTTAAGTTTTAGATGATAGTCTTTGAGTTGGAATATCTTGATCCAGATAGATGAGCATAAATGGATACCTCTTCTTTGGAACTACACCTGTGTACGTCAGCTAGATATCCGTCTCCTTTTTCCTGAATCTCAGGGGAAAGCCGTCCTGTTGTTTTATACCAGGATGTAGTTTATTTCAGAGTCATACTAAAAATAGGATGCAGAACTTTCAATCTAAAATACCAGGCAACCTTATGCAATCTCAATTTCAGTTCTTTTTACATCGGCAGTTTCTTTTAAATCCAGATAGCAAAAGTGTCTTAAATGCAAGACATTGTTAGTTCCACTTTGAAATGAAGCATTTTCTTATTTCAGCATATACAAAGAGGAAGAAAAGATAATTACTCCCTCATTCTTCATGCCTCTGTGAAATACTTTAGAATGCACTTCTTACAAATTTCAAATCCAGCAATTTCACTGAACCCCTTTGCTGAAATAAAACCAAGCAAAAAAATAAATCCTATCAATCTCCTTTCCTAATGCTCACTGCCCTCAGCATTCTGACCCCTCAATGAAAGCTTTAGCACATATACAAGAGCTTTGCAGCACATCAGAATGGACAACAGATGCAGGTTATCTTGGGCCAAAGAAGGTGGCAAATTCCAAATCTAGGATCCTTCATTAGCAATATCTTGCCAACACCTCTTCCTCTGTTGAAGTAATGGAGTAACCAAATCTCTATTGTTCTCATCTGAGCAGGGGCGTTGCAAGCTCCCCAAAACATCCAGGGCTTGGGCCCAAGCACCCAAGAAGCTACAAGTGGTAAAACTTAAACTGCAATGTTCTACATCTTATAGTTAATATAAGATAAATTACCTGCAATTAAAGATTGCCAGTCACATCTCAAATGAATTTGCATAAATAAGTTTCTCTCTTGTTTTTGGTGGCAATTCTGCAGGGCATTCAGAGCTGGTGCAAAGCCAGTAAATCCAATCTTGCATTCTCCACAGGATTGCTGCCAAAAATGTGCTGGTTAACATTTCCACGTTACAAACCCCACGTCTGATTTGTCTCCTGGAGATTTTACAGGAGGCAAAAAGGGCACATTCTGTAACATGGGAAAGTTAATGAGTTGGTACTTCAGCTCCCCCTGCTGGATCTTCTCAGCTACTCCGAAGCAGCAGGTGCTGTCAGCTGCTCATCAGCTTTGTGAGCCCAGAAGTGTCTTTTTCTAATGGGTTCTGCCTCGTTTAGGGGTTACACACCTATTTGGGTGAATTCATGCGCTATGAAGTTTTGCTTAGGACTCATTCAGGCAACACCCTTCCCTCTTGCAAAAGCGCCACACTTTCCTTAATCTATATTTGTCTATCTGGTAGCAATGCATTCACACAATGTGATTCCCCTGAATTCTGAATGCCCCTCCCACTTTCAACTTCATGCTATTTCCCGCAATGCAGCGGGAAAGGAGAAATACCCTTGTGAAATCCCTGCATGTAATGTTCTGGAAGCAGCATAAAACATGGCTTTGTGGGGGTGGGGGTTGCTAAGTGTTACAGGTAGGGGGTAGGAAGGGGGAGTGGACGTGGATGAACGGCTACACTCGTTCTCGTTCCGTTGTACGCTCTCGTGGGGGCACTTGCAGATGAGGAAGGACACCCCTCAGGTTGTTATAGGGCCGCTGGCTCCGAGGAAGCGGCGGCCTATCTCATCATAGGGGGGGAGACAACGAGGCCCTGAGTATGCCCCCACTCGAGTGTACTGGCTGCAAAGGCAGCCCCCTAACCCCACCACGTCATCCCCCACACAGAAGTGTCTTCGCAAATGCACGGGAAGGGTAGGGAGAAGACAGTGGAGGGGTTTCGCGGCGGTACTTCCGGGGGCGGTAGGGAAGGGACGGATCCACACACACAAATCATGGGGGACGGGCAAACAGGGGTCCAGGTACGCGGGGACCCGGGTACCAGTGCACACCACCCTCTCCTCCCACACACACCCACTCCAACAGCACCCCCGTGTCATGCCCCCAGCTTCACCACACTCACCACGTCCACACTCTCTCTCCACACTCGCTCAATCCTTCCACACCACTCTCGTTCTTCACAATTTCTTCAACACTCCAAACGCAAGGGGCCAGTCTGTAGCTACGCTGTTCACCGGCACCGCTCTCTCGCTTCTGAGCCTCCTTATATCCGCATGCCCTGGCCCCCGCCTTCTCCCGAAGGTGTGCCGAGCATCGCGGCGCTTCTACTGCCCTGCCCCCATGTTCCCCGCTGGCCTGCCTCCCGCGTCTGGTGCTTGTGGCGGCGGGGAAAGCCCTAGCGTCCGCTTCCTCTTCAGCGGCTGCCGTGCACTCCGCCTACCCCTATTTGGCCCCCTTCGGGTCATTAGTCTCCCGTGCCCCCATCCTCGTCCCAGGGTAAGTCTGCGCCTTACACTAAGGCTCAGCAGTGGCAATTAAATTCAAAGGGGGGCTGAACCCTGGGAAATGTTCCCTGTAGCAGTGTGCACACCAAAATGTGAAAGAATGGAAAAAAGCTGATATTGGCCATTTCAGGGCTGAGAATGAAAGCCAGAAAAAATATGGATGGTTTATTTGGCTTTCACTCATGACTTTGCTACCTGGCCTCCTAATCTGATCATTGCATAGATTAAATCACAAGAACTCCTGTCTTTTATTCCATTGTAGAGAGGTAGGGTGTTCTAATAGTTGCAGTGCTAGCAAATGTTCAGTTCCCTGCTATGACAAGCTCTAAGTCAGGGGTTGTGGCTTCTGGGGCAGGCTTGGGTCTCCGCAATTCATTTTTAAAATAAATTAAGCAATGATAAAGCATGATGTGGAGAAGAAGTCCCTGCTCCAGGATTCTCTGGCTACCCCTCTATTATGACTTGTTTAGGCAGGGACCGTGTCTATCTTGTTTGTAAAGTGCCAGGTACATCGCTGATGCTTTTAAAATGCTTTTAATAATAATAATAATAATAATAATAATTAATAAATTAATATAATTGTTACTTGAAAAAGCTCTGATTCTTCCAGATAACAGTGAAGATCGGTTGGGGAAGCACATGTATCCGAGTCCATGCTGGTATTGCCAGGAAGAGTCTTTAAGTTTAAATCCTTGCAAGTAAACCCTTTTTATTGGGTATCTATCAAAGAACAAAAGATCATCAAATAGCACAGGAAGTGTTTAGAATTTCACACAGCAGACGAAATGTGGGTTTGAGAGTCCTTGTGTGAATGAGATAACCTTGTGTGAATGAGCTGTGTTAGTATGGAGTATACTCACAATATTATAGCAAATTTCTGCTGAAACGGATAAATATTATGCCTGCTTTGATGCAGAAGAGAGAAGACCTATAACTCTGTCTATTTTGCCAGTTTTCTATTCAAAATTTTTCTATGCCCCTCTTTAGAACTTAAAGCTTATGTGTAGAGCCCAGTCCAAGTTTGTGGATTTTCCAAACATGGCATTTGGACTCAAAATGACAGCCTGTTTTATCTGCAGTTGCTTTAGAAAATGTGGCACTTCAAGAAGATTATTCTGGCCTCTGCTTTATTTAGAACAAGATCAGTCATTTTTCTAAATTTTGTTTTTAAAGTTGACTGGTGAGAGAACATTTAAATGTTCAAAAATACAGAATCTAGGACATTTTCTTTTGTGTGCTTTCCTCTCTAAATGTGGCAACATGTTCATTTCTGGTCTGCTTAACTGCAAAAGCTTCTTGGTAGCTAGAGGATATCAATGTCTAGCAGTTCTTCCATCACACTTGGACTTTGGGAATTCTTCTAACTTTATTCTTATTGCCAGTCCAGCACATTGTGCATGTATTTATTCATTTATTTATATTTTCCCTCAGAGTTTAACTTAAAATATGTAACAGGAGCAGCTTGGCTGTGGGATCGTAAACAGCATAGATATAAAGAACAAACAAACAAACAAACAAACAGATGACTATTCTATTTTCAAGCTTTCTGGCTCCCTTATTATTATTTCAGTGAACAGTTGTCATCTCTTCGTTTTATATTCAATGGGTAAAAATGGATGTGCCACTGATGCGGCAGATCCCTGACGTAGGGCAGGTTGTGAAAGAGTGGCTTCCCCTCCCTGGGTATGGGCACTGAACTGACATGCCCGCGACCAGGGAGCTATCCCATCGCCTGCATGGCCTGGATAGGGCAGAGACCACAACAAACTTGCAGGCAGCCACCCGCACTCTGCTCCCAGTGCCCTGCCCCCTACAATGATGGACAGCCATGGAGGCCAATTATGGGCAGCCATGGAGGTCCCTGGCCCAGGGTGGGTGTGGCATGCTAGCCTGCTGTGGCCCGCTTTGGCCCACATGGGTGGCCCCAACAGCTGATGGCACGTGTTTATCCATGTTGGTGGGGCCAGGGCAGCAGCAGACCAAAGTCATGTCTGTTTTTACCCAGTGCTACCCAGTTGCTTTTTGCACTCATTTAGCCATCGATATTTACACCAGAGATGCATGCATTGAAGTAATTATAACTGACTGTCTGTCTGTCACATTATAAAAGGCCCTCAAGTCTTTCAGTAAAAATATAAACACTTTTTTCCCCTCTGGGACTAACAACAAAGGGTATTTTCAGATGTTACGTGGCCACGGCGAACCACAGTGAACACCGTGGAGTGGCCTTGACTGACATAATGTCTAATTGATCCCTGCCAGATGTTCACCACAGTGAACATCTTGCAGGGATCAGTGCTAACAACGGTTCCATCCCTGCGGCTGGCCGCAGAGCCAAAATCGTGCTTAGATTGACCATGACCAATAATGGCAAAAAGTAACATTTGTTACCTTGGACCATTCCTGATCATGGTCCCAGCCACTGGGAGCAGTTGGGCACAGCGGCCTCACTGGCTGCTGTGCCTGCTCATCTCTCTGAGGGTGGGTGGCTGTGAAAGTGTAGGGGGCTGGGTTGTGCGGTCGCACCGTGCACTGCTTAACTCCACACAGACTCTGCCCCTCCCTGATTTATTTATTTATTTATTATTTATCAGTGATGCAGCCAGCATGTCTGAAGGACGGATAGCCTCATCACAGACTGGGATCGGGGAACAATTCTGGTCCGTGATTCAGCGTGGCGGGCCCAGGGATCCATCATGTCTGAAAATACCCTAAGTTGATTCCTCTCATCATTCACAAAGATTCTCCCGGGACTGCATAGTATCTGGTGTTTCTTTTCAAGTAAGTTGTCTAGGTCTTTCCACACAAAAGTCTTCCATTGGGAACAAGGTCATCCCCAGGTTTGTGTATTAAATGGCATTCCTTCAAGGGAGGGTTTTTTTTGTTTTGTTTTTTTTAAAAAACATAGAGCTTTATTGTAAAGGGAAAAGATTTCCATACCTTTCCAATTTGTGTTACAGACATTCAAGAACTCTTTGAGCAAGATTTTATCTCACAGTCCTCTGGTTTATCAATGGCATAATAAAGGGGTGGGCAAAGTTCTCCAGCCCAAAAATTGCATATCAACCTTTTCATACCTTTGAGGGCCACAAGACACTTTACATTGATCATTAGCTTACCCAAATCACAGGGAAGGAGCAGTGCACATTCCTTCCCCTCCACATCAAAGCTCTAGTTCCTGGGTGGTCTAGCAGGTTCAGGCAGCAGCATTAGTGGTGGCTCAGGGCACACCGGTCTTGCTCCCATGACTCCCAGAAGATTTGGTGGTAGTGGAGGTGAAAATAGTGGCTTGACTTCTCTTGCTTCTGAGGGACATACCCCATGCAGCCACTTCTGGCAAGCGCTGCATTGCAGGTTCATGAGAGTCACACATGTCTCCTGAGCCACCATTTGCTCACATGTGGCATAATATATTCTCTTCAATAGTGACTACTGACATAGTCAAGTCAGAATGCACTGGAATGCCACTTTGGTTGCCTTCAGATGACTTTGCACTGCAGGTAGGTGGGGAGGGCACTGCTCTTCTCTTTCAAGCAGCTGTTCACTGGGGAGCAGGAACATTCCCCCCACAGTCCCAGCATAGGACTTGCACAAGAGTTTGTGAAGAAGGGATGAACTGGATGGGGCTGGACCAGGCTTGGAATCTGGCTGAGGTCAATGACATGAAAAGGCAAGCAGGTTTGGTAGGAAGTTTGGCCGGGACTGGGGTAGTAATGGAGATATGCCTGTACTTTACAATTCAGGACTAAATCTTTGTTAATAATAGGATTCAGAACTCTTGTCATCAAATCAAGGTCTTGTTCTGCATCACTGATGTACACTTCAAGAACTGTATGGTTCATGATACACAACACATGAGTTGATTAGCTTTAAAAAAAAAATCAAATAAATTATTAGGAAAGATGAACACCAGGGGTTTGAGATAAGACCGTTCCCTGGAGAGGCACAATCTGGCAAACAAGAGCCATACCATCTTAAATGGAAATGCTTTACCAGCTCATTTGCCATTTGCCTATTAAGCAGGAGGTGAAGAAGCAGTGCATGAAAGCTGTCAAAACAAAAATGCTTTTAGAGTGAAGTCAGTCACTTTATTTTAGAATGAGGCTAGTCAGGAAGAAAGAATTTGTGAACCCTAGAGCAGAAAATAGCACTCACTGAAGAGTCTTCATTTATTTATTTTTTTATTTGAGTTGAGGGGGGTTTATCGGTAGCTGGGAGATTTCACTGACTTTGAGCCTTCGGTGAGCTTGCATGCTTGAAAAATTGTTTTAAAAATATATTCAACATTGGAAGTTTGCTTAAAGCTTTCCCCTCTCTCTGTTCCCAAGCTGTTAAATCTCTAGTGAAAATTATAGACTCTACTGTGGTATTTGAATTAGCTGGGATCTCTGAAGATGTGGGAGTCTGTTCTCTTGCTAATTCACTAGGGGGTTGACTTGGGCAATTTCCATTAATGCTAATAGAAACTATGTGCATAATTCACCCACACATCAATGGGGGAATAGCTACTTTGGACTACAAAATGATTCAAAATGTTCCAGCATCACTAACAAAAATGTGATCCCCTAATATTTGAAGTATTATTATTTGTATCTCTTAAAAATACACAGAACAGGAATGACTAAGCTCAGTTTACTTTTTGTTTCTCTGTTAGTTTCCCCCCTCCCCCCATTACAAAATATTTTAATATTTGTGTAAAAAGCCAAAATGAAAGCTCTGAGGACTGGAATTCTCTGACGTTCTGGCCTTCTCTGGCCAGATATATGGGTCTCAGCTAGGCCCAAGCCTAGTGCAGTCAGGCTCATCCAAGCCCATATCCAATGGGATTGTGTGGCCACATCTGCCAGGCGCATTGTGATGTCACAATGCTGTGTTGGAGCAGACCCATGGTGGAAAATGGCTCCACCCCCCAGCTCTTTTCAATATGGCTCTGCCCCCTGTGGAGCACCACGACATCATGGCACTTCATGGGTGCATGACTTTTCACAGTTGGGGAGCATGGTCAGTCAGAAGGTATTAACAAACGAGACGATAGCCTGCTACAGTCCAGGCAGCCCCCCACTTGCATGTTTAGCATGTCCAACCTAATAAACAGGCACCCCCCTGTGTGTATTTCATGAACTCATGCCCCCCCCCCATTAATCTCCCAATCACATATGTAGGATGACAAACCAAATACAGGGGCAGGTGTTTTTCCCTGCTGTGCTCCACCTGCTTTCCCCCTCCCCAACTATATTGCTGGTGGAGCTGTACACGTGAGATGCTTCACGCAACCTAATTGATGGGACATGGACATGTGGCCACACCTTATGCATTCACCTGCACCGCAGTTGGGTATTCACTGAGACCACGCAGTGATTGGGGGGCAACATGTCAGGTGGGTGGTGACCACACTGCCAGTGGAGGCAAACAACTAATAAATGGCAAGGTGGACACCCACCTGGTGTTGGCTACCGTCTCATTTGTTAACACCCAGAGGGACTCACCTTGGTTGAACCTGACCAGGCCTGGGGCACATTGCAGTCCAGACAGTGGAAGTGGAAGCTCCCCCACGCTGCTTTTCTATGCACTTCTGGAAGGACCCTTTCCAGAAGTCAAAAGATGATTTTTCAGGCTCTGAGAAACCTTGGCCTCTTTCAGGGCTGCACAAAAGGCAATTTTACCACAATTAGTGGTAAATGTAGCTTTTTTTGATGTGAATGTTTTCCCACCAGGTAACAGACTCCAGGTAACAGAATGCCAGTTAATTTTGAACTAAATTTCAAAGAGGCAAGAAGGAGTCCGTGTGGCATAAAACACTCAAGCCAAACTCTTGAGTCTGAGATTTACATTAACATAGGGTAATTTGTCTCGGATACCGGTCCACGATCAGACCAGCCATCATTTAGATGTGCCAGCCTGATCGAGGAGGGGAATCGGGGAGGGGGCAGGGCTATATGGCGCGACGTGCAGCTGCTCAGTCCCACCCACCTGCGCTCCACCGGCCACCTGCCCTGGGGGAGATGGGCGGGCGCAGCAGTCAATCAGACCACTACGCCCGATCCTGTACTCTGGACCACAGTCAGGAACGGGGCAAGGTAATAGATGTTACTTTTGCCCCAATCCTGATTGTGGTTCAGCTAACCATGATTCTGTAGGGGAGGCCGGCCTCACCTGCCAGGACTTCACTTTGGTGAACATCTGACGGGGCTCAAATAGACATT
>QEPC01012945.1:370619-405964 GCA_003113815.1 Sphenodon punctatus | reverse complement strand
TGCTGCCAATGCTGCCTCTGCTGTCTGTGCCATGGGTTCTTTGCCCCAGCAATCCAATGTCCACTGTTGCTGCCAATGCTGCCTCTGCTGTCTGTGCCACAGGTTCTGTGCCATGGCAATCCAATGTCCACTTCTGCTGCCTCTGCTGTGCCATGAGTACTTTGCCCCGGAAATCCAATGTCTGCTACTAGATGGCCACATAATTCACCACTGGGCAAAGGCTTGACAAATTGGCAGAATAGCTTGATCAGGTCTGGAGAATAGAATGCAAGGCTACAAAGTCCAGCTAAGCAGGAGTACCAGCCACCAAGCCCTGGCTGGGCCTCTGCTGCTCCACTGATGCCAGGCAGCCTGCAAGCAGGGGTGACAGCCACTCCAGTCCCAGGACCTACCATCAGGGTTCTAGGGCCTAAGTTCCAGGCAGGGGGGGCTGTCATTCCACTTCATTGTCTGAAAGTGTCCCACATCGAGGCCAGCCAGCCTGCACCACCCAGCTGAGCAGGGGTGCCAGCCATTGATCCCTGGCTGGGCCTCTGCCACTGCTCCACTGATGCCAGCCAGCCTGCAATGGGCCTCTGCTGCTGCTCCACCAATGCCAGCCAACCTGCAACACCCGGCCGAGCAGGGCTGCCAGCCACAGTTACTGTGCCCGGGCAATCCAATGTCTTCTGCTGCTGCTGGTACTGAATGTCAGCCATTTGCTCCTCCCTCTTGTAGACGGGCACAGCTTGGAAGAGTGCACCGGCAGGTGGGGGCTGGGCATCCATGAGATTCACCACTGGGCAAGGCTTGCCCAATTTGCAATAGAGATTCTTGAGCTCAGTCAAGTAGGATGCCAGTCTGCAAATCCTGGCCAAGTAGGGGGACAATCCACTCTAGTCCCAGGACTCACCATCAGGGTTCTGGGGCCGTCATTCCACTCATGGGAAGCCATCATTCCACTTCATCTAGACGCTGCCACTCCAGCCCCCAGAACCCACCATCAGGGTTCTGGGGCCATTGTTCCTTGAAGAGGGTGCTGTCATTCCACGGCATCAAGTAACAGCCACTCCAGCCCCAGGACCCACTGTCAGAGTTCTGGGGCCTACATTACAGGCAGAGAGGGCTGTCTGTCCACGTCATCTAGAAGCTGCCACTCTACCACAGGACCCACCCTCAGGGTTCTGGGGTCATCATTCCACTCACAGAGAGCTGTCATTCCACATCATCAAGATACAGTCAGCCACTCCAGCCCCAGGACCCACCATCAGGGTTCTGGGGCCAACATTCCAGGCAGGGAGGGCTGTCCATCCACATCATTTAGAAGCTGCCATTCCAGCCCCAGGATCCACCTTCAGGTATTTATTTATTTATTTATTTATTTATATAAAATTTGTATCCTGCCCAAAGGGCAGCCCGGGGCAGTGAACAACAACTATAAAACAATAAAACATTTAAAACAATTAAAATGTCCATATTATGCAGGGAAAAAAACCCCAACAATACAAAACACTCCCTCCCCCCAACCCCACACACCCAACCCCTACCCCTCACCAAAGGCCTGTTGGAACAGCCAAGTGTTACATAATTGTTTAAATGACAGGACACTGGGGGCCAACCGAGCCTCCTCCAGGAGTGAATTCCACAGCACAGGGGCAGCCACCGAAAAAGATCTAACATTGGTGGCCACCCACCTCATCCGGGGACCCTCCGAAAAGGCTCCCATGGACGATATCAGGGCCGCATGGGCACATGGGGAGTGAGGCAGTCCTGCAGATAAGCAGCACCCAAAGGTTTACAACAGTTCATGGAAGTCCACAAGAGTCTCTGAAACTTTCAAAAAGGAGGAGAACAGTGATATGCTTAAGCAGAAAGTGGCAGAAAATATCGGTAAGTGCCGCTGCTTCAGTGAGGTTTGCCGTGTACATTAAGGCGTTATCAGATTGGACATGTCCAACAAAAAGAGCTGCCACTGCCGCTTACCATTTCATCCCATGCTGCATCAGCTGGGACAACACTGAATCTGGTGAGGGTTGCTAGTGCAACCCTGGCCGGAGAGCACGAAAGTGTTGGCGCCGGAATAAACCCCTCCCCCATTAGGGGGCTGAGTAGAGAGTCCGAGCTTCTCCTACCCCAGTTCCAGGCAGGAGCCCCAGCAATCAGCCCCACCCTCCCTCCCTAAAACACTGTGGGTTCACCCAGTCACCTTTTAGGGCCAGGAAGGAATTTTCCCGGGAACCCAATTTTGGGTCAGGGATTCCCTGTTTTCGCCTTGCTCACAGTGTAGGGGATTTTGATTTGATAGACTTCCCCTGTTACTTGTGAAGCGGGTCTTGCTTTGCTGTTACAATTTGGCACACTCTAGCAGGGGTCCAGTACTGTTTGCATATGTTATCATAGAATTTAGATTGAATAGGAGTCATCTCTGTAAGAGATGGGGAGGCGACACCTACCGCAAAAGCAGGGTACAGCAAGCGGTGGGGTTTTATCCGTGGGTGGGGTGACCTGCGAGAGTGGTAAGGGACCGGTACAGTACCCAGTCTGCTGGCAACTTCCTCCTTACTGAGGTCTGGAAAGGACTTTGTCCCCCCACCGACAGCCAGTTACACCAGAGGAGGGGGAGATATTGTGTTTGATAAAATGGGGAGGGCACTCAAGGGTACATCGAGGCCAGCCCCCTGATGTTATGTTTAGCATGTTAAGATTTGTTGTACTGGACATGAATCGCACTAGGCGATTACCCCACCGAATTCTAATTCAACTAAAGAGTGTGGTCTTTTTAACCCATTCTTTGGTGTCTTGTCTCATTTGGGATGCGGCAACAATGGTTACCTAATCTTAGGCCCCCTAAATACATGTTTAGGCACTAATATAAGTACCCTAATTTTCTGAGATGCCAAATGGCTTCAGTGGTAAATCTGCATGCTTAGCCCATCTGGCTACTAAGCTAAAGCTTATTGAAGACTCTAAAAAGAAGCTTATATGCTTTAGATGTATGCATTTTCATCTGCATACTTTGACCTAAGTGTACTGAGTGTGATGGGGCCCCAGATATTAGCTGCTGTTGTGTGTGTCTGTGTGCGTGCGCGTGTGTAGTTTGTGTGTGTGTGCGTATAAATTTCATGCCCCTGATACCTCCAGCACTAGCTAGTATCAGTACAAAGCTAAAACAATTACCGATGATTGTGGAGTTGAAACAAACATATGAAAATATTCCTCAGTATTAATATTCCTCTTATAAGTAGTGTAAACTCGAGGGTGATGTGCTGTAGCTTGCCTCGGTTAGCTTCCAGCTGTTCTCGCATTCCACTCTGTTGTTTCCTGGTTTAACAATAATCCCTTTTCTGGAGTGTTCTGATTAGATAATTGTTAAAAGCAAGAATAAAACATTAGGTTCACTTATGTTAGTTACCAAGGTCTCAGTTGTCAGGAATTAGCTTCTGTGCTGCTTTGATGCCAGCTGCACAGTAAACAGTGTTTGTGTTAAGAGTCAGAGATTACTTTTATTTGTGACAGCTACACTCATTATAACTCTACCTGAGGAGCCTTCTTGAAAAGTTGCAGCAATGCTCAAGCCAAGGCTAAGGAAAAGACTGGATCCCACTTAGGTTTAAAACAAACAGATACAAAAAAGAGAGAGAAAGAAAAATCACTTTTACCTGCGAGAACCATGGAAAGGAGGGGAAAAAATGGAAGAGGGCTGCTGATCAAATGAGACAGGTGGCAGGAATGTGAGTTTAGTTTCTCTTTGAAGGTCACGTACATTAAATGAAAAATGTATCTTGGTGTAGCCGGGTGGGTTAGGTGGGAGCCTGGCCCTTTAAGAAAGTTAGCATCAGCCAAAGTAACCCCAGAAGCTGGGCTAGCAGAGGGGCTGATTGGGGCCAGCTGAGCTGGGCGTGGAAGAGACTGAGTTGAGAGCTTAGTCAGAGGAAGAACTAGCAGGAGAAAGGAGGGTAGAAACCCTGTCTCCCAAGAGGGTTCCAGGGAGGCGAGAATCAGAGGTGGCATCAAGAGGGCCTGTGACTGGCCAGCAGAGCCTTAGTGGAATTGATGAGAACTGGACCCCTCAGGTGGAGGCCTGAGCGGGACATGGGACTACTCGCTGGCTAGGTGCTACTTCCCCAGATGACACCTGTGACCAGTGGCGGGGGACATCCCCAAACAGCAGAGACAGCCAACAAGTGCTGTGAGTACCTCTCTGGAATTCTAAGCTGCTACACTTGGTATTCAAGAGACTATGGTTTGGCTCTCCTCATGGTGCTCTGTGATGTTGTGGAGCACCGCAAGTAGGGTGGAGGGCTCCGCCTCTGCTCCACTTGCACACCTGGCCTTTAAACAGACAGCCTGCCTGGGTATGAGGCTAGGCAGAAGCATGGGTGAGATCTGCTTAAAAGCACCAATTGCGAATACATGAAGCTTGAATTGGAGCCTGTAAATTATTTGGATGATTTTGAGTTTATACCTCACCCTTTAAAAAAGGCTCAGAAAATATACATCCCAAGATGGTGACATCATAGGTACTGTTTTTTGAAATTGTATGGCCATATTTCTGTCCTACTAAGGGCTTTTTAGGGCACTCCATCATACTGGGATACTAGGTCTCTCCTTTCACTGTTTTGTCCAGTCTCTTCTTTGTCTTTCTGTTCTCTTTCACTTTCCCTATCCAACATATGATGTCTCTCTAGGTGGAACAGGTTCAGGAAAGAGCCATAAAAGAATGATGCCCTATAAAATTACTTGCGTTGACGTTCTTAGAGACCTCAATTCGATCCTGCAGCCTTACATACTTACTTAATTTGAAGGGGGTCCTGATGATAATGATAATTGCTCATGGGGATGTCCGACAAACCCAGTCATGGACCCATTGTGCTACACACTTTATAAGCATGCAACAGATATTTCCTGCTCCAGAGAGCTTACATTCAGATTTATAAGACAAGAGACAACAGGTGTATATGAAAAGCCAACAGGGGGAGCACAAGTATAATAATGGAGATAATAGTTGTCAGCATGATAAGCAACTGGCTTAATGTTGTGAGGATTTCTTTTAGGCATTGCAGCAAAGGAGGGTTTTCAGGAAGGAGGTACATGCAGGTAATGAGATGCAAGGAGGTGGGTTTTGGATGTTTACAGCAGTGGTTATTATTATTATTATTTTATTTTACCCATGTGACCGTGTTTTGAGACTTAAATATAACCCCCATGACCCCAGCCAGTAACAAAGATATGAAAAGTAGATCAGCTATCACATGAGACGAATTCCATCTGCAGCTGACATGACCCCATTTCAAATCCTAACCCACATTTTGGGAACCTCGGGTTTAGAGGGAGCTTCTCCCATCATACATTAGGGGTGGCATACAAGAAAGGAGAATGCTCAAATACTCAACATTAAGTAAGCATGCTAATCTCTGAAGGATCAGGGACAGTGCTGGGATGAATAGTTTCTGGGGGTTACTGGTTTCTCAAGAACTATCTTCCTCAAAGTTCTTAGTAGTATGCAATTAGCTTTTAAATAATATTATATTGGTTTTGCACCTGAACTTTTGTATATATGCAGGAGAATAAGAACTGTGACATATCAAAACATGAACATTCCAATCTAAGTTTTCAAGTCCATAGTCATTTGTGAAAAAAATTAGTAAAACTATTGGGAAAGATGAATATTTTCATGATTACCCATTTGTCTGAATGCTCATGAATAACAAATAATACGACCCCACACAATCGTAGCAAGACTAACATTGTGCTTTCATTTACAAAAAATATTCATGAATCTATTCTGTTTCTGTACTCTTCAACCAGCTTGATTTCTTTTGTTCTTTGAATCAAAAAAGAAAAAAAATAAACTAACGAAAAAGCACATTGAGATTGATGCCTAATCTAGGGATAGATTTCTGTTTAAACTTAAATGACCTGCACAGGCCTTTACCTATAACTACAGCTGAACAAAGGAACCAAAGTTTCCTTATAAAGTGAAACCAGGAAATTATGGCATTTCCCCAGTTAGGGACAAAAACTTTTTTTTCCCTTGGAAGAAAGAACCTATTTTTGCTTGGAAAAAACTCGTTTCTCTGAGTGGCAAATGAAACTTGTTTGTCACAGCAGAGGGGAGAGCTGAAGGTCAGAGCATAGGCTCTGTTTGCACGCATTTTCATGAGCAGGATCATCTCTCAGTGATTGACAAAGCTGACACTCACAAGAAAGAGAGCTAAGGTAAAGGGGCAGCAAATAATCAGGTTTCCTCTTAGGAAAAAAAATATACAGGGTGAGCATGAGACCTTCTAAGCCTGAAGCTAGCACCACAGAAACAAATAGAGTAAGGAGGCTTAGCAGCGGTATTCTTCTGTCTCCTGCTTTTACGCAAGTATGGGAAGGAGCAGAAGCTGTCAAGTGGACTCCAATTAGTAGCTTCCCTGGTGGTTGACTGGTCCAGCTGCTGAACTCTAAAGTTGGCTTTGTTCTGCTGAAATCATAATCTAACTCCTGGACACACCTGCTACTAGGCAACTCAGGATATAGATTTCTGTCCAGGGAATAGGTATCCTATATTGGGAAAGTTGTGAAGATGAATGGACTCTACTTGCTCAGTGAGGCAATGAAGAGTAACAGCTTTCTGCCAAACCAAAGCAGATGTTGGCAGAGATCTTGTAATAACACACTATGTTTTTCTGTTTTTCATGTTTTCCTGAAATTCTCTCCTTGGAGTAAAAATGAAATTATATCCAATGTGAATATCTTAATGGCTAAATTTGACCGCTTCAAACTGAATTCACCGAATCAAATATTTTCTATCACCTCTTTCACCACTGACCCATCTCGGTTTGTTTTGTTGCAATTTCTAGCACTATTGTGCATGTGCAATACACCAAATAACCAAACCTAAAAAACCAAGCCAACATGATGAACCTCACAAACCAAGAAAGCCAAACCAAATTAACCAAACTATTTGGATGCGGCTATTATATATTATATTATGAAGCTCAGATATTTGATTTAATTTGACTGGGGACAGATTGGGGAGTCTACTAGTGTACTGTGCACCTTACTGCACGGAGGCATCCCTGACTCCTGTATAGGGATGTGCGAACACCGGGGGGGTTCGGTGTTTGGCCCCTTCGGGGTTCGGCCCCCCCGAGACTGTTCGGGTTTGGCTGTTTGGCCCAAACTGGTTCATTTTCACCAAACCCATTCAGGGGGGTGGGGGGAACCTGGTTTTCCCTCATTTCTCCAGGCTGCATGGGTGGAAGGGGTGCCGGGGCTCACCTCCCCCCCACCACCCAGCCTGGTAAAAATTAACACACACACCCAGGGAGCGACCTACCTGGTGGTGCTGGGGTTCCGGCCCTGGGTCCGGAGGTGGCAGCGACAGCGGGTCTGGCTCCGGTGGCACTCCGGAGTCTTCTGGGACCTGAGGGAGGGGCCAGAAGCCCTTCTTCAGATCCTGGAAGGCCTAGAAGAGGCCTAAAGTGCTCTGGAGCACCGCCGGAGCTGAACCCATTGCTGCCGCTGGGGTGGGTTTTTTTTTACCAGGCTGGATGGGGGGGGGGAGTTGAGCCCCGGCACCCCTTCCACCCATGCATCCTGAAGGGAGGAGGGAAAACCAGGTTCCCCTCTGTCCCCCAGCCCCGCCCAAAGGGGTTCAAAACCTGAACTTTGTTCGGCCGGTTCAGGCAGGGGGGGTAGTTTGGATTCGGGGTGTTCGCAAATGGCCCAACCCCCCCGAGTTTGGGATGAACACCGAACCCCCATCCCTACTGCTGTAGCTGCTCTGGTTTCAGATCTGGTCTTTGAGTCTCCTAAGCTTATTGTCCTGGGGGACTTCAATATCCATGCCGACTCTGGATTGCATGGTGTGGGGCAGGAATTCATGGCTGCCACGGCAACCATGGGTCTGTCCCAGATGGTAGTGGGCCCGACACATGAAGGGGCACATACTCTGGATTTGTTGTTCTGCTCTGACCTTGAGGCAGGGAGGTCTATTCATTGGAGGTGCAGTATATTTGTCCGTGCCGTGGTCAGACCATTACTTCCTGCAGGCTTGCATCCTACCTGAGCTGGGGTGAGGGACTGGTTATAATGGTGGGTTCCAGAATGCCTTGGAGGATTTACCTGTAGAGCTCGGCAACTGCTCTATCAATGACCTCGAGGCCTTTTGAAAACACTGGCTAGCAGGGGTCATTGATCAAGTGGCTCCTAGGTGTCCACTCCTGGTGTTTCACCACGGCAGGTCTCTGTGGTTTACAGAGGACCTAGGGCAGCTGAAGTGCTAAGGGAGGCAGTTGGAGAGACAGTGGTGTCTTACTCACGCTCAAGATGACCGGTTGCAACATAGAGTGTTTTTGATGACCTATGCTGTGGCTGTGTGGGCAGAAAAGAAATGGTTCTTTGCTGTCCTCATAACATCTGCTCAGTTGCATCCAGTGGACGGAGCTGTTTCGGGTACTGAGGGGTGTGGTCAGTCCAGCCTGTCTCCGCCTGGCACCAGATTCATCAAAAGTCCATGGTGACATGTTTTTAGCATACTTTGCGAACATAGTTGCTTGGATTGAGCATGACTTTGACTCCACCACTTTGGAGTCAGCGGCAGAGCCTGAGGTTAGGAATGTTCTGTCTGGTCTGAGTTTTGGGGATGAGTTTCAATCAGTGACACCTGCCAATGCGGCGGATGGGCTGGGGTCTGTTCGGGCTATGACTTGTAAATTAGATCCATGCCTGTCCTGATTGGTGAAGACCAACAGGGAGACACTGGGGCTGGTTCTGTCGGGAGTGGTCAGCACCTCCTTACAGGAGGGTAGGGTGCTGGACTGCTTTAAGGGAACTGTGGTGTGGCCCCTTCTCAAGAAATCATCACTTGACATGGATGCTCTGGGGAGCTACCGACCTGTCTCTAACCTTCCCTTTTTAGGGAAGGTTATTAAGTGGGTGGCGACCTGTCAGTTGCAGGAGCATCTGGATCATGACGGTTTTCTTGTTCCCTCATAGTCTGACTTTCATCAAGGTTATGGCACGGAGACTGCACTTGTGGCCTTGGTTGATGACCTTCTGGTGGAACTAGATAAGGGTTGTATGACCCTGCTGCTTCTGCTGGATCTATCGGCAGCTTTTGATACCATGACTCACCTTCATGACTTGGCTGGGGCGTACGGCACTGTTTTACAGTCCTACCTAGCAAATAAATCTCAACAGGTGGTGCTAGGGGACTGTATATCATCCCCTGCGGGCCTCCCGTGTGGGGTCCTTCAGGGTTCCATTCTGTCCCCTCTTTTATTCAGTGTGTATATGCAGCCACTTGGGGAGGTTGTTCATAATTGCGGGGGGTGGGGGTTGTTGTCACCAGTATGCTGATGATACTCAATTGTACCTCTCTTTTTCAACTGATCCAGGCCCTGCAGTCTCATTGCTATCCAATGTTTGGTTGCTGTGGGGGACTGGATGAGGTCCAGCTGATTGAAACCTAATTCTGACAAGACAGAATAGATGTTTGTGGGCAGGGGAAAGGGGAAACTCCCATTATTGGTGGGGTCCACCCTCCTCTGATTTCTCGTGTGCGGAGCCTGGGGTTGCTCCTGAATGTGCAGCTGTGCCTGGATTTGCAGGTGTCAGCTGTGGTCAGGGCTGCCTTTCGCCAATTACATCTGGTGAAATGGCTCTGTCCATATGTCTCAGACTCCGATCTCTCCACTGTCATTTTATTAACTTTTTATTTATTTATTTATTCATTCATTTATTTATAGGCACCCCCATATTAAAAACATAAAAGTAAACAATAACATTAAAAATACAAAAATATATGTCAAATTAAAACAAGATTAAAATATCCCTATGGCAGAGATAAAAAATAATAATGCATTTCTTACCTCAAGGCTAGACTACTGTAGTGTGCTCTATGTGGGGCTGCCCATGCTGATGGTCTCGGGACTGCAGCTAATGCAGAACATCATGGCCCATCTGCTGACTGGGATGGGTCACTGGGAGCATATTACATTGGTGCTCTGAGCACTGCACTGGCTACCATAGTCTTCCGGGCCTGATTCAGGGTACTGGTTTTGACCTTTAAAGACCTACACAGCCTGAGCCCTGCTTACCTGAAGGACTGCCTCAATCCCTGGGTCCCTGGGCAGCCCCTATGGTCATCAAGGAGCACCCTCCTGGAGGTCCCGCATTATCGGCGTTCTCAGTGGCTGCTGCATTGCTGTGGAATGCGCTCCCGGTGAAAATCTACCAGATCTTCTCGCCTTTTGCTGGCAATGTAAAATGTGGCTTTTCCATCAGGCATTTGGGGCGGGAGGGGGTAGTGGACTAGGTGGCTTGGGTTTTTTTTTTGGTAAAGTATTTTTGCACAGCTCTGGATTTTATTATGGTAATTGTGTTTTAATTATTTATTAATTCTTATTGTTGTTTTATATTGTGATTGATTGTTAGCTGCCTCAAGTCACTGTTGGTGAGAGGGTTGGGATATAAATATATTTAATAAATAATAAAATAAATAAATACCCAGCTGTCTATTAAGGTTGAAATGAGATCTCAGTAAACTGATTAATCTCATCAAAATCCCAGTCCTTGTTCTATTCTGGGATAAACTGAGCATGAAAATGTGCTTGCCAAATTCTCAGCAAGGAAAAAACCCCACAACTCCTCAAGTCGCGGGGAAGGGAGCCCTCGCAAGACCTCCAAGCCAGCTCTTTTCAATTTCAAAGCCCACTCCTCCCCCCCCACTGTTTGGCAGGGGGGGGGAGGAAATGTGCATCTGCTGATCCTGGCACCTGTGCCCCCTGGGGTGACTCAGCGCACCGCCAGGCTAGGGCTTCTACTCTCTCAGTCGCTGCTGGCTGCTCCCTGCTTCCTTCTCCTCCCCCTGCCTACAAGTTGCGCAGCTGACCCTGGAGACTTCTCAGTTCGGCTTTTTCTGAGTGGGGAGTGGAGCGAAGCAGGCTCCTCCCACCTCCACGTAACCCCCTAATGGGTCTCCATTCTCAGGGAGACAGATATCAGAAGATTGGAGGATGGAAAGGGGAAGCGTGTCACTGGCCTTTGAAACTTACATGTGCTCACCGTAAAATGATTTCACACCAGGACCAAGATCTCAGTCCCTCTCTATGCTCAAAATTGCGAGCATTTTCACGAGCAGTAAAATAACTACTCATTTCAGCTTTATCCTCTATCTGAATGTAAAAATAATATCCACAAATTCTGAACTACCTCTTTGTTTTAATACTAATTATCTTGCAGCCTTTCACTCTTGAGGATAGACTCTCCCATGCTCATCACTTCAGACTCTTGCTTTTTTCTGTTTTCCTACTTCACCTTCAGTTTGCACTTATTTTTAATTTCATTCCCATCCCTGACTGCACTTGATCTTTTCTCCTCTTCTGCTGATAATACCTGGTCTAGATTTCTCCTGGTGTTCTCTTCACATCCTCTTAAGCAAACATTGGTATGAAGATACTCTCTAAATGTCATATTATGAGTTCTAGCATTTTTGGCTGCTAGTCCTGATCCTCCACATTTTTTTCATATCGCCCTCCCAGCTGTCCCCACTGGGTCTTGTCAAGTTGTTTCAGCTGATAATGTGATTATGTCCTTCTTGGCCAGTTGCAAAGTTTCAGCTAAGGGTCTTCAGAATTGACAGCATATGCCCAGGCCCAGTGCAAGAATTTTTGCAACCCTAGGCGGTCCCGCATGCTCCTCCCCACCCCTCAATTCAGCTGCGAAGCTTACTCTGGTGATGGCAACTGCAGCAGCTGAATTGGAGCCGAGCCAACCCCTGTACCTCAGCTGCCTGGCCAGCCTGAGGAGAAGCTGCTGCAGCAGATGCCATCCCCAGCCAGACCCAAGAATGTACCCGGCTGGTCACTGACCAAGGGCTGCCACAGGGAGCCACCCCATCTCAACTGCCTTGCCCCCCAGGAAGCAGGGTGCAGAAGCCAGACACTTTTGGCACCTGGGTGGCCACAATGATGGGTGGTCAAAGAAGAAGGGGAAGGCACTGCAGCCTTCAGGAGGCAGCAACTCAGGGTAAGATGTTCAGGGCAACTCAGAGGTGTCAGACTGCAGCACGTCAGAGCTGATCTCACTGGAGCTGGGGTTCAACTGCAGTGCCCCAACCCTGACCACCAATGCCTCTGGGGACAGGGTTTCCCTGCTTCCTGAAGACCCCTCCGCAGCCAGCAGCCACCTAAAGCTGGACCGGGGGCAGGAGATCCACCCCCTTCAATTTGCCACCCTAGGCGGTTGCCTGTACTGCCTTTTATTGTAGCGCTGGCCTTGCGTATGTCTCTCCACACTTATATATTGACCAGTATGGTCTGTCTGTCTGTTCGTTCATTTCAGCCCTACTGTCTATCTGAATAAAAAATAAAAATACAAATAAAAAACCTCTTGGTTTCAAAAACCATTACGTTTCGACACTGACATAAAACATCAAGTACCATATGCATGAAACAAACCAAAGCCACAAAACAAGGAAATAACCAGTTAAGCACTCCACCACAACAATCACCTACAAATACTAAAGTGTACTACATCCAATACACACATACTCATGTCAAACATTCCACCTAACCCAAAAAACTACAAAATGGAGAAAGGAAAAAACAACAACAGTCAAACCCATTAAAAAATCATACAGTTTGCAGTGCCAACATTACAACAACATGCACGACATATAGGACATTAACAAAATCCAAACAACAACCACCACCACAAAAACACACCAGTAAGGTACTTTTTACATGGACGCCCCCCTCGCCCATGTATGCAACTGCGTGGGCGGGGGGGCGGGAACCGTGTGACCGCCGGTGGGGATGGGTGGGGGTGCATGTGCGCTGCCGCACTCCACCCATCTCCACCAATCCCCCACGCATTGAGGCACTGGGGAAAATGGAGGTGCCTTCATGTGTGGAGATCATTGGAGATCGCTAGAGATGTGTGTACATCCACGTGCCAGCCCACGCACGTGCCACACATCCACCACTGCCTACACCCATCCCCCATAGACCACAGCACCTCCATGGTCAGTTTGAAAATGGCCTCATTCACACTCCAGTTACATCCACTCCTAAAAAAAACCCAACATCACCCCCCCAAACAGTAAACATATACCATGAGACAACTACCCAAAGAGAAAAACTCCCCACGCACAAAAAAGGTACTTGCTAGAGGATCTACTAAACAACCCAAAACATACCTTCAAAACACAGAACCCAACAAAGAAACCAAAAAAAGGTCTCACACATGAAATGATACCCACTTTAAATATAAATGCAAAAACATAATCAGAGTAGATTAACTCATGGCGAACGATTTAAAGTGCGTATTATGACAAATAACTCACTATAAATTGAGATTTTGGAAGTTTTGAAAACCCACTTCCCATATGCACATTAAAATAATGCCAAAGTGATTCCATTGCCATGGGACGTGCCATACTGGGTCAGATGAGCAGTCAGTCTAGCCCAGCATCCTGTCTCTGACAGTGGCCACCTCCGATAGCTCAAGAGAAGCATGGGCCATCGAGGTGTGACCCATCTCCTCTTAACCACTCTTAGCTACTGGTAGTCAGGGGTTTAAGCTCCAGCTGGTAGGTGTTTATGGCTCAATTAACTAAGAATTTATCCGATTTATGTTTGAAGCTATTTCTGCTTCTGGTTTTCACAACTTTCTCCAGTAATGAGTTCCACGCCTGTATTGTCCACTGTGTGAAAAAGTACTTCCTTTTGTTCGTTTTAAATCTGCTGCCATTTAACTTCAGAGAGTGTCCCCTTGTTCTATTATTGTGAGAAAAGGCAAACAGCTCCCTATTTACTTTCTCCATGCCACTCATGATTTTATAAACTTCTATCATATTCCCCCTTAATTGTCTCTTCACCAAGCGAAAACAGTCCCAACCTATTGAGCCTTTCTTCATATGGAACTTGATCCATCCCTTCTGTCATCCTTGTTGCCTTTCTCGGAACCTTTTCCATCTCTATTAGATCTTTCTTGTGATGGGCAACCAGAACTGCACATAATATTCAAGGTGGGGTCCTACCAAAGATTTATACAGTGGCATTATATTATTATTCTTTCTTTCTTTCTTTCTTTCTTTCTTTCTTTCTTTCTTTCTTTCTTTCTTTCTTTCTTTCTTTTGCAATAATGCCTATTTGATTTGCTTTTATGACTGCTGCTGCACACTGAGCTGATGTCAAGGACCTATCCACAATGTGCCTGAACCCATGGCCTACGGATCTTGTGTGTGTGCACCGTGTGAAAACCACGTGCATCTCCATTGATGGCACATTGTGCTGCGTGGTTCCACATGCATGCATGCAGCTTGCGTGCGAGATCTGCAGGCCATGGGATCGGCCCCACCCACTTCAAGATCCTTCTGCTGAGTGGTTACATGAAGATTTGAACCTAGAATTGTGTATGTCTAGTGAGGATTATTTTTTTCTGATGTGCATCACCACACCTTGCAAGTATCAACGTTGAATTTTATTTGACATTTTATTGTCCCATCACCCAGTTGTGCAAGATCCCTCTCTAGTTCCTCACAGTCTGCCTGGGTCTAAACTATCTTGAATAATCACCTGCAAATTTAGCCACTTCACCCTTTACCCCATTTTCCAGATTATTAATTAATACGTTAAATAGTACTGATCCTAGTACTAACCCCAGGGGCATCCCACTATCTACCTCTCTCCAACTGAAAAATGTCTATTTATTCCTACCCTTTGTTTCTTTTCTTTTAACCAGATACCAATCCATAACAGGACTCTTAGTCTTGTCCCATGACTACATAGCATGGGACCCAAAAGCATATGAGATAATATGCTAATGTGGTGAATGGTAATGTTGGTAAATGCTAATTTTGTAAAATGTAATATGGTTAACATCTGCAGTAACAAGTTACTAAATAACCACCAAACTAACTTGAATAACAGATATTAACCACAGATAATTTTCTGCTATCTGTTTTTATTAATTATTTATTATTATTATTATTAGCATTTATATAGCACCAGCGATGTATCTGGCGCTTTACATAGAATAAGATAGACGTGGTCCCTGCCCAAGAGCTTACAATCTAAAGACGGGGGGAGGGGAGACAGGGAAGGGGGAACAGAGGGAGAGACAAGGGATGCAACATTCATGAGGATGCGAGAGTTCAGGTACACATTCTTGGTTTGGTTACAGTAAAGTTTTAACACTATAGTCTGTTTCATAGACCTGAAACAAGAAATCTTGGCTAGTGCTATTTATTTCGGAACCATGGCATTTGTCGAGATTCACGCAACGTGGAAACTTACTGGCTAGCCTGCTGTTTTTGTCATTTCTGTTATTTTTCACAGGTTGAACAGGGCTGCTATGGGCTGGTCCCAAGCTCCATGTGTGCCCCACATGCACCCCATGCGCTATAAAGATAAAAACCTGCTTGCTAAGCACCAGAGAAGTGCTGGAAATTGCCATACAAGTGCTGTAAAACTGTCATAAAATTCCCAGAAAGATTTTTTAAAGTCCTGCAAAGTGCCAAAAGACCCAGAAAGTGACAAAAACTATTTTTAAAATGGTTGAATCGCTGGAAACTGTTGAAGTACAGATGGACGCTCACAAGCACTCCCGAAAGATTGGTATTTCTTTTCCGAAAATGAGTACTTGCTCTTACGTAGTAATTCAGCCCTACTCTTGCATAAAGGAAGTCAAAAACAGCATCTTTCCACTGACTTCTTTGTGGTTTGGAACATAGCATTGTTGTTAGCCACCTGTGGCGGGAAGAGCGAGATACAAATCCTGTAAAATAAATAAATAAAATCAATACATTGCCAAAATCTCTTTCATTTAGTGTCTCTCAAGACTCTCTTGTTTCTAGATTATTTGTTTTCATAGGCCTCTAGGAAAAGTTGCCTTCATCAGAATAACAGATGAACTCTTAAGATCGTGGTATGGCAATTTGGGGGAACTATTCGCTAGCCATAGCCACCACCTCCCCTTGTAAACCTTAATAAGAACTGAGATGTGGAAGGAACACATTCAATTGCGGGAGCTTTAATGCCTTTGATTCAGCCTGAATGAAAGCACAGGGGACACTTTGGATGCTTTGTCTCTTAGATCTGTAAAAGTTGAGGCCTTTACTGAGTCTTATCAAAAGACTTTACAGACTTTACAAACTATAAACCAAGATAACGAGGCAATGAAAGCATGGATGGAGAAGCTGAAAGCAGTTTATTGTCAAGGCTGATATATCTTCCGTTCCTAGTATTAGTTCAGACTTGTCCAGAATAACAGTAGAGCCAGAAGTTTGCAAACCTGGGAATTGCAAGTGGAATATGAAAGGTCAGACCTTATTAGTCATATTTACTGACTTCTTAAGTTTATGCTTGAGGCAAAATATGATTAACTTTTACATGATAAAAAAAAATGTTTGGGATTTCTGGAGCAGATCAGAGGGTCTAGTCTCATCTGCATAGCTATTCATTGGCTCACATCACTTTCCTACGTTTTTCTTTGGTGAATTATTGAATTATTGATAAAGACTGCCCCTTGTAAGTGATTACCCTTCCCACCTCCTGAAAACTTACCTCTTCTGTCAGACTTTCCCTAGATTCTTGCTCCCATAGATTCTTCACTGAAGCTTCTCCTTATCCTTCAGGACCCCTTTCTCTCTCCTTGTAATTAAGCTAAATGTACACCTGCAGCTTCTCAACTGCTTGAATACATCCCAGTCGCTCCCTGTGTTCCCCTCCCTGCTGTTTCCTCTCCCTTATCCACCCTAGACTGTAAGTCCAGTCACGGATCTGTCTTTAATCATAACTGTTGAGAATGAGATCCAGACACATTGCTGGTGCTATCTAAATAATAATAACAGTGATGTAATTAGTATATTTTCCACCACAGTGTTACGACCTGGTGTACAGGGAACTTCAGAAAGGAATGACACAGATGCTGTCTTTTTCTTAGGTTAAATCAAACAGGTAACTTTATTTTTGCTGTTTATAGCATAACACATCTCAGCTGTGATCTCCTGACTACCCTCTGTCTCTCAGGCCAATGTGAAATCTTGAGTGGAAGGATTTGTTATTAACACAGGGTATTCTTGTATACCAGCTAGGATCATGGAATGATTCTTCCATAAACACCAACCGATCGTCAGTTCACTTGAATTAGCCCATTTTATACCCTCTTGCCAATGTAGTAAATCTTTCCTTAGCATTCTTATTAACACCTTTTGCCTCTGTAGCTTGTCAAACAATGAGACACCAGACTCTTCTAAACTAAAGTCCAGCAGTGTCGGGCAAAATGGTGGAAAGTAAACTATCATTAAGAACAGAATCACTGGCCATATTGATAAACATGGCTTAATGGCAAAGAGTCAGCATGAATTTAGCAAAGGAAAGTCATGCCTCACTAATCTCTTGGACTTCTTTGAGGGCGCAAGCATGTTGACAGGGGAGACCCAGCAGATATACTGTACCTGGATTTCCAGAAAGCTTTTGATAAGGTCCCACGTAAACGACTCTTGAGAAAATTAAAAAGCCATGGGATAGGAAGTAGTGTTTTGCTATGGATCGGTAACTGGTTAAAGGATAGGAAGCAAGGAGTGGGACTAAATGGCCAGTTTTCACAATGGAGGGATGTAAATAGTGGTGTGCCCCAATGATCTGTACTGGGACCAGTTCTTTTCAATGTATGCATTCATGATCTGGAAAAGGGTGTTAAGAGTGAGGTGATCAAATTTGCAGATGACACCAAGTTATTCAGAGTAGTCAGAACATGAGCAGACTGTGAGGAGCTGCAGCAAGATCTTACAAGACTGGGTGCCTGGGCATCTAAATGGCAGGTGAGATTTAATGTGGACAAGTGCAAAGTGATGCACATTGGGAAAAATAATCCAAATTATGAGTACACAATGCTGGGTANGAATAGAGAATAAAACTGCGGATGTCATAATGCCTCTATACAAATCAATGGTGCGACTGCACCTTGAATATTGGGTGCAGTTCTGGTCGCCCCATCTCAAAAAAGACATAGTGGAACTAGAAAAGGTACAGAGAAGGGCAACAAAAATGATCCAGGGTATGGAACAGCACCCGTATGAGGAGAGGCTTGATAGGTTTGGGGCTCTTCAGCTTGGAAAAGAGACAGCTGAGAGGAGATAGGATAGAGGTCTATAAAATCATGAGTGGTGTGGAACTTGTAAACAGGGAACGATTATTTACCCTCTCTAGTACTAAAACTAGGGGACACTCCATGAAACTCACAGTAAAAACAGACAAAAGAAAGTATTTTTTCACTCAGCGTACAATTGGGTTGTGGAATTTACTGCCAGGGGAGGTGGTCAAGGCTCGCAGTAGAGCTGAGTTTAAAAGAGGTTTGGACAAGTTTCTGGAAGATAGTTCCATTAGCAGATATTAGCCAGATAGGATTGGGGAACAAAACCCGTTACTGTCGGGAGCCTGAGGATGACCCACAGGGAATGGATAGCATGGTGACCTGTTGGGTGCTTCTCCCAGGCCCCTGTGACTGGACACTTTTGGAGGCAGGATGCTGGGCTCGATGGACAATTGATCTGACCCAGTATGGCACTTCTTATGTTCTTAGTAGCTAATAGCAGGTCTAAGGCTCTTGCTGCTGAGGAAAAAAGCAGTGGTAGGAAGACACAATGATGGAATTGACACTGAGACTCTGACATGCTAAGGATTAGTTTACAATGAAAATTACTCCCTCATGTAGACCAACAGAGACCAACACACAAAACCAAGAGATTGTGACAGAAGCCCTCTCTCTACCAAGAAGAAAACCTTGAATAGTGCAACAACTCAAAAGAAAAAAGAAAGGACCTGGGTCCAATAAATGAACTGAACAATTTTATATAGAATATTAATACATGTAGTATGTCAAATACTAAAAATATATAAAAAATCAACTACACATTAAATAGTTATGTCAAGTATACAATGAACATATAAACATAATATCCAAGAAGAAATGATAATGTACCATACAAATGTATGAATTCCAAATGGAAGTTATTGGACATATCTAGTGTCAAGAAATGCACATTGTGTGGTAATCAGACACAAGCAGAATGTAGCCTCCACAGTCCAATAAAATCCATGGTCCAAACATGTCCAAATGGTCCGAAACGCGTTTGGACCGTGGATTTTGAATTCATACATTTGTATGGTACATTATCATTTGTTCTTGGATATTATGTTTATTGTATACTTGACATAACTATTTCATGTATAAGGGTGTAGTTGAATTTTTATATATTTTTTAGTATTTGACATACTACATGTATTAATATTCTATATAAAATTGTTCAGTTTGTTTATTGGACCCAGGTCCTTTCTTTTTTCTTTTGTGTTGCAACAGAAAGAGAGCACCTGCAAAATGCTGCCACCTGCCTGCCTGTTCAGGAAAGGGAATCCCGTGAACATTGTTTCCCTTTTTTCCTCTTTTTTCCTCTATACTTTCAAAGCCTACATTCTAGTTTCCCCCCTCCCCCCACACACCTTTTGTACATCAGAAGCGAGAAGTCTGCCTGAGAGTAGAGCTGGAACAAAAAATCTCAGCGAGTGCTGTTTCAGATGAAAACAGCTCTTTTGCCTTCATTCGCGTGCAGAGGAAATCTAATGACATTTGTCATTTTCTGTGATTTTCTGCTATTTTCTGCCACTTCAGTGATTCCCAGTAATTTTCAGTAATTTTTGGTAATTTCAAGTATCATCCATATTTTTCTGTAATTTCTGGTGGTGGTGGTATTTTTGGTAATTTCTGGAAATTACTGAAAAATGACAGGAAATCACAGGAACTGATATCAGTGGAACTGGAAGCAGAAAATACCAACAAATGGACAAAAATGCTCCCAAAAGGTCAGTATTTCCCAAATGAACAAGAGCACCTGCTCTTGCTCCAACCATGCTAGTGAATCAGTTGGGTCAGGGGGTTAAAGGGACACTCAGGGAAGATAATGTCATTGCTGAGAAGCTGAATGAATTCTTTGCTTTGGCCTTCACTGCCAAGGATTTCGGGGAGATACTGTGGCAGAGTGGTGCCACAAAATGGCCACCGAACTAGACCTGAGCCAGAAGATGGCTACCACACAGGAAGTGGAGTGTTTGGGGCTGGCCAACACTAAAGAGAAGAAAGCCTCTGTGGCTCAGAAGGGGGCTGCAGGTTAGGAGGTTGCTGCAGACTCGGGGCAGCAGATAGAAAGCCTAGAAGGCTGTGAGGAGCAGGAACTATATTACGTGGTGAGACCAGAACTGTACTTATTGTATATATGCCTGCTGAAGGATGCTTAAAGGACACGGTAAACAAACGAGCACTTGAGAAGTGAACTCCCAATGTGTGGACCTGTGATCTATTGGCCAAAAGGGGAACAAACCCCAAAAAGGTGTTCCTGAGATGGCGTGGTGGCAGTCGCTTATGCTAATTCCCTATAGAGGGCGCTAAAGTGAAGAGTGTAACAGGGGAGGCTGCTACAGATACCCATACTGGAACTGATCTTTATAGGTGATAAATCAGAACATGGGAAATGGTGGGAAGTCACAGGCACTGATACCAACGGAACCAGAAGCGAGATATACTGACTAATGGTCAAAAGCACCCCCAATGGTCAATATTTCCCGATGAATCAAGAGCATCTGCTCTTGCTTCAGCCCTATTAAAGAGTCAGGTGGACCATTAGATGATTAGGGAGTGAAAGGGACACTTAAGGAGGATAAGGCCATGGCAGAGCAGAAAAATGAATTTTTTGCTTCAGCCTCCACTGATGAGGATGTTGGGGAGACACCCATACCGGGAACAGTTCTTTGTAGGTGATGAATTGGAAGAACTATCACAAATCAATTCAACTCTGAAAGAGGTTCTAGAGCAAACTGACAGACTAAATAGTAACAAATCACTTGGACCAGTCTGGTGGAAGCAGTTGTTAAGAATAGAATTACTGGGTATATTGATAAACATGGCATACTGGGGAAGCATCAACATGGATTCAGTAAAGGGAACTCATGCCTCACTAATAATCTATTACAATTTTTGAGGGTGAAAATAAGCATATCGATAAGGTGAGTCAGTCAATATAGTGTAAATGGATTTTCAAAAATCATTTGATAAGGTCCCTCATGAAGGACTCTTGAGGAAACTAAATAGTCATGGGATAGGAGGCAACATCGTATTGCAATTTGTAACTGGTAAAGGAAAAAAAACAAAGGGTAGGACTAAATGTGCAGTTTTTGCAATGGAGAGAAGTAAATAGTTGAGTTCCCTAAGGATCTGTACTGGGACTACTGATAAATTCATGAATGATCTAGAAAAGGGAGTAAAGAATGAGATGATCAAATCTGCAGATGTCTCTCCGGCCGTTTTTGCACAAAGTGCCCCCCCCCACTGGGTGGGTGGGTGTGCAGTGGGGGGGGTCTGTGCAAATGACATGGCGGTGGGTGGGGGTGGCAAACTGGAGGAGGCTCCATGAATGGAGGTGAGTGTGCACCCATGGCAAAGGACGCACTCCCACCTCCACCCACTGCCAACGTACACCCATCCCCACACCAATCGTATCTGTGCAAAAACAGCCTAAGTTATTAAAGGGAGCTAAAACATGAGTGGACTGTGAGGAATTGTAGGAGGATCTTGAAAGACTTAGGCCGTTTTCAGACGAGCGCGGCGGCGCCCGCGCTTGTTTCTTAAAAAAGCCGGCAGCCCGTTCTACACGAGACGCTGCCGCCAAATACGCGCATGCGAGGCAGACGAGCATCCATTTCCGGGCGAGAACTGACCGGGTCGGCGATCGAGGCTGGTCATACGCGGCCGGAAATGGATGCGCGTCGGCCGCACATGCGCATATTCGGCGGCAGCGTCTCGTGTGGAACGGGCTGCCGGCTTTTTTGAAAACAAGCGCGGGCGCCGCCGCGCTCGTCTAAAAACGGCCTGGGTGATTGGACAACTAAATGGAAGATGAAAATTAATGCTAACAAGCGCAAAGTGATGCACATAGGGAAAAATAATCCAAACTATGGGCGTCTTTAGACATAACAAAGTTCAGGTTTCAAAACCCCTAAGTATGTGTTTTTGCCATTGTGTGTAAGCACCATAACAATCCCAACACCAATTTGGCCACCCATTAAGCACGTGATGTGAACACAGATGCAATCATCACAAGGACAGTTTGCATGTTCTGGCTGAACACGTGGCCAATGTTGTGTCTAAAGATATCATGTGGTGTGTTAGCAGGTACAACACGGGGAACGAGGTGGCAGCGCTTGTCTGCTGAGATCAGGTGGTAGGCAAAACACCGATTTGCCCCAAGACAGGCTGTGTGTCTAAGCAGAGCCACATAGTGAACACAGGGCCAAACCGGTTTTCATATCAAGGTCAAAACACACATTCAGACACCCGTTGACGTTATGTCTAAAGACACCCTATATGTACACAATGCTGGGTTCTAAATTAGAGGTTACCACGCAGGAAAAGGATCTTGGAATCACTGTAGACAATAAAAATCTCAGCTCAATGTGCAGTAGCGGTCAAAGAACAAATAGAATGTTAGGAATTATTCAGAGAAGGAATAGAAAATAAAACAGAAAATATCATAATGCCGCTATATAAATCTATGGTGACCACACCCTGATTATGTGTGCAGTTCTGGTTGTCCCATCTCAAAAACGATATAATAGAGCTAGAAAAGGTACAGAGAAGGGCAACAAAAATTATAAAGGATATGAAATGGCTTCTGTACAAAGAAGAGCTTGATAGGTTAGGGCTATTCACCTTGGAGAAGAGGCAACCGAGAGATGATATGATAGAAGTTTATAAAATATGAGTGGTGTGGAATGAATAAATAGGGAGCAGTTATTTACCTTCCCAAATAGTAGTAGAACTAGGTGACACTCCATGAAACTAACTGGTAACAGATTTAAAACAAATAAAAGAAAGTATTCCCCCCCCCCACTCAATGTAAAATGAACTTGTGGAATTTGCTGCCAGAAGATGTGGTCAAGGCCAGTAATATAGTTGGGTTTAAAAAATGATTATATAAGTTTTTGGAGGGTAGGTCAATGGCTATTAACCAAGTAGGTTTTGGGGGATGTAACCTTTGACCGGAACTGGGAGTGAACAACAGGGAATGGATCAACTCATTATGACCTGTTGGGTCCTTCTTCCAAGTGGCCAAGGATACTGGAAGACAGGATACTGGGCTCGATGGATCATTAGTCAGACCCAGTATGGCAAATCTTATGTTCTTATTTCTCCTTCATCATCATTTGCCTTCTTTGTGCTTCTAGCAATGCGACTCTAAGCTCTTTCCCCACAGATGTCTCTATATGCCTCTCACAGATGCCTCTTCTTCTTCTTCTTCTTCTTCTTCTTCTCTGCGTTGGTTACATGCAAATTCCTCCTAGAAACTGGTCCAAAGCCTACATCAGGGATTAGCAAACTGTGGTGTTGGAACCACATGTGGCTCTTCAGCAGTTTGAGTGCCGCTCTCGGGCAGGGCCTATCTTGAACTAAAATGGTTATCCTTGCCACTCTGTATCCAGCCAAATCTGTGGTATCCAACCACCTCCCAAAAGGACCAGATATCAAGTGGTATCTTTTTATTTTTCATCATATTAACTAGTTAACCCTTTTACCAATTTATCGTGTTGCTGCATACTATCACAGTGCACCATTTACCATATTACCATTTTCAATTTATCATATTGATGTTTACCATTTGCCCATAATTACTTTCCCTTTTATTCCCTCCCATCACTCTAGGTCTGGTTTCAGAGTAGTCATAGTAATATTTCGTTACACAATAACACAGTAATATGACAACAGTAACATGGTAAATTGGGGTGAACCAAGAGCAAGCGTTTTCTTTCTTCAGGAAAATATTGACCTTTTGGGAGTGCTTTCGAGGGTTCATCAGTACTTCATCAGTCTTTGGTGATTCCATGCTTCTCCCATGGTTGATATCAGTGCCTGTGATTTTCCATCATTTCCTGATAGTTTCGTCACGTTCTGTCATTTTTCGTTACTTTCTGGCATTTTCCGTTATTTTTGTCATTTTTCGTACTTTCCAGGACTCTGTGGGACTTTTGTGACAATTTTACACCACTTTTATAGCACTTTGACATTAATTTACAGCACCTCGTTGGCACTTTTGCAACTTCTCAGCCCCCCGGGTGCATATGGGGCACACATGGGGCTTGGAATTGGCCCTGTAGCAGCTTTCCTCAGCTTGCAAAAAATAATGACCAATGGCGAAAACAGCAGAAAAGTCAGTAAGTTTCTATGTCACGCAAATGAAGGCAAATGACCTGATTCTTGAATTGAGCAAATGAAGACAAATGACCTATTATCCAGTATTTCACCCATAGGAGTAATCAGTTTCTGCCGACTCACTATCAAACTATCTGGGATGGAAGATATTAACTGTGGATAATAAATTTACTATTCAGTTCATCTGTAGGCCAGTCCCAGGCCCCATGCTGCCTTAATGGTACTGTGTCTTACTTCATTGCACCCAAGTCTCAGCAGCCAAGCCTCAGCAGTCATGAACATAACCCAGCTCTGTGACTATCAACTAATCACAAAGCAGGAGAAGCGGGGAGAGAGGTGAGGCTCAAACTGGGGGATACTTCAAAGGGGCACCTGCACATGTGTTTACATGTCTTGTTGTTCTTAGTCACATGAAACATTTACTACTGTGGCTCTTGGGGCTGGGAATTTTCCCTGCCCCTGGCCTACATCATTAAGCCTTTTGCCTGCATGGCCCCTTTTGGAAATTTAGATTTAATCCCACAAACCCAGACAGAAACAAAGACATCTATAATATATCAAATATCAGCTTGGATCATGACCCCCATCTTCAGATGGGGTGACTCCACTTGGGATTCTGATTAGAGCTGCATCTGGGTACCCAACAAATTGGGCACTCTGTTGATTTTGGGGTGCCCGACTCACCCCAGTTGCATTCAGACATCAACTGGTACCCAGAAATGACCTGATGAGCTACCCAACTCCCCAGACTGACTCACCTCATTGCTGGGCTGCTGATCCTCTGGCCCAATTGCTGCTTGTTGCACCTCCCTGGCCTATGTGCTGCTCAGCCGAGCTGGGGACTTCCCCACTTGGCATTTTCTGAGTGGGAGGGGGAGAGGAGACCTCTTTCCAACTGCATGCAAAGGGTTCTCTGGGGAACCCAAAATGGGTGTACATCATGGACGCATCCACACCCCTGATATAGGTCCCATGGGAATGGGGGACCATTAAGGAGATTCACAAAGATGAATCTCCAAGCATCGTTCAGAAAAGCAGGCTAGCAAGAGTGGGACAATTGCAAAAGGCCTCCTTGTCCCCTACCCCCAACTCAGAAAAAGATGATCATGGAAGTCCCTATCTCAGCTGAGCAGAGCGTGGGCCAGGGAGGATCAGGAAGCAGCAAGCAGTGACTGGACTGGAGGAGCAGCAGCCCAGTGGTGAGAAGAGTCAGCCCAGGGAGGCGTGGGTGCTGGGATTGGTGTCCTAGGGCTTTCTGGGATGCCTCCGTAATACCTGCATTTTCAGGCACTAGACACACAGTGGGGAGGGGAGGGGAGGGGGGGAGAGATGGGTACCGCATCTGGTGCCCACTGTGGTTGCCTTAAAATGCAGTTACTAACCATGGGTAGCAAATGTGCTACCCACTGCAGCTCTAATCCTGATCCACAATTTGGGACCGTTTGGTCTACAAGAAGGAAAGTTTGGGAAAAGGAAATAATTGAACCATTAACCTTCTCAAAAGTTTTATGTACCCACTTTTCTCTCAAATATCTAACAGCACATGCTTAACTTTAGCATTAAATGTAAATGTAAGTATTCCTCTGGACTTGTATGGCACAATTCACTCATTTAAATTAAGCACATGAATAACAATTTGCAGAAGCAAGATCCTATTGAGTGAGCGTGAGATTTCACTGCTTTTCACCTTTGCCCATCCTGTCAGATAAAGACAGTAGCCTTTTACTGGTGAGTGACTTTGGGCAGAATTCTAAGCTGAAATAGGGATCGTCTGGCTCACAGGCACCTGCCTCCTAGCCCCTTGAGGCTTCTTCTCATCCCGGTAATGGCAGCTCACCATCTGCACTCTGTGGTAGGGATGAAAACAAAATTCAACCTGGGTTCTGATTCTGTCGGAAACGGGCAATTCAGTTGTTCTGATTGGAAATCAGAATGGACAAAATCCCATTGCAATTTCCAATCAGAATATTTGAAATAGCTTTCATTGTTTTGTGCATGAAAAAAATGGCTGTGACCGTCCTATGCATGCGGGAAATGGCCACTGCCATACAACAAAATAGTGCGGTTCTGCAGTATAATGGCTGCCATTTTGTTGCATGGCAGGAGCAACCCTTTTGCACATGTACAGTATGTGCACTGCAGCCATTTCACGCATTGGCTCAATTGAAAATCTGAGCAAAAACATTTTTGATCAGAATTCTGATCGAAATTTCACCAACCGTTTCATTTTCATGGATCTGATCCATGGAAAGGGAAAGACTAAGTTTGAACCAACCATACTCTGTAGGCCAGGAGCATGCCACCACAAGGCCCCAGAGCACCTCCAAGTTGCTTGCGGGAGGCTCTGGCCTGTGTAGTCCTCTAGGGGTATGTATTCAGTTCCTAGCAGGACAAAGGTTCCCCACCCCCATTCTAAGTGCTAAGTCTGTTCCAATAACTCACTTAAGCATCTGCTTAACTTTGAATGAATTGTAGCTATAAGGGAACTTCCATGTTTATCTTTACGCACGATCGTGTTTATGTAGATTGGATTCAAGCATTCAGCACCTCGGCAGGGTCCAGCCCATTGTTTTATTTATAGGTACGGTGCTTGGTGCATTCTTTCCTGCCTGCAAATCACAATTTGAGATGAGCAAGAGCTGAACTGTGGAACCCTAATGTGTGTCGGGTGAGATTTTTATCTGAGGATAATAGGTAATAAAATTTTGCCCTGCTGACCTTACAGCTGACTTCTTTCAAAAATAAAAAAATTAAAATCGACTATGTCGTCATTTATATTGAGCAATCTTTCAGTAGTGTTTTTAAAAACATATCATTCTGCTCCAAATTGCATGATGGAATATAATCATAAAGCCCTGTTCCAATGCCCTTTATTGTAATAAATATACATTAACAGCCGTTGCTGAAAGAATGAATGTGGCGTAATCCCTAGAGTCTACTACATGTTCTAGACAAGTTAAATCAAATACATAAATATCGCATTCCAAGCCAGGATGTAGCTGCATTACCTTTGCATAATGTAGTCAGACTTCAGTACTGACTTTATGAATGCATTTTAAGCAGTATTACATATGCATGCAGTTTGATGAGTTCATTTTCAAGCCCTATGTATATTTTAATTCACTTTTAATTTCCCCCCCCCCTCCTTTTGCAACTCTGTAAATCCACTGACTTTGGCTGTTTTATACATTTCCCGCTGCATATAGACACTAGGCAAAAATCATGCCTGCTGTCAGTCCACTGGCTTCAGTGTAGTTTCATACCGATATTGTTACGGAAATTACAAGAGTAGCCACTTAGGTGCTGCTGATTTAGATGGAGAGTGGCCAGTAAGACATCCCAGTAATATAATGGTAAAGAGAAGATGTAGAACAGAGTTTAAGGAAGTCCTTAGGGGTTTGCTTTAGATGAAATTGTCGTAAACCATAGCAGAAATTGCACCATAAATGTCATATATCGAGAAAATCATTAAGGGTTTCATCTTAAGATGGAAAAATGATGAAGGAGTCTGGTATTTCAGACTCGTATTGATGAAACCTTGAGAAGTTTGAAAGTAAAGCTTGGATACATTTAAGGATTGGAGGATTGTTCTGTGATGAGATCAATAGACATAGGCTGCGTTCGCACAGGAAGAGCCACAAAAGATGTGCTTTAGCAAAATATAAGCCAAAGGTCTTGTTACAATCATCAGTGGCAGGTGACATGCAGGAGGTCAGACTAGATGATCTCAATATTTCCTATGACCATACTATCCCTATTGGGGTATGAAGATCTTATTGTCAGGTTACACCCTCTCCTAGTTGTACCAGGTAAAAATGATTGTGAAAAATGTAAGTCTGTAAAGTGGTATGATAGAGTTTGTAGACTGGCCAAAGTCAAGTTAAAATGATTGACCAGACAAATGAGGAAGAGGGATTATCGTGGTGACTCGGTTAGATTGTTTTTGAGGGTGAGGAGTAATTATAAAAAACTTTTGAAAGAAAAGAAAGCCCAGTATCAAAGGTCTCTCTGGGTAGACCTGGAGTTTGCAGCAGGGGAAAGAAACTCAATGAGGTTTTGGTCATTGATTAAGTTGGCTTGAGCTTTGAGTTCCTGTCAGAAGGGGGCTCAAATAGCATCTGATAAGTAGGAAGCTTATTATGACTCAATATTTTCTGTTTTGAAGGCAAAGGTGAGGGAACCGGAGATGGCCTCTCTGGAGACTTTGGGTCAATGGGAGCCATTATTTCTTGCTTAAAACCAAATAAAACTCCAGGGACTGATTTTGTAACTCCGGAGTTGTTTAAAAACAATATTGACTGGTGGAGTAATGTGCTAGCAGTGCTCTTTACTAGAATAAATGAATCTAGGAAGATCCCAAAGGCATGGGTACAGAGTATTGTTGTACCTATATATAAAAAAGGAGACCCAAAGCACCTGGCAAACTATCGGCCCATAAGCTTACTGAGTGTAGCTAGTAAGCTTTATACTAGGTACTTGTTGATAAAGCTGGAAAACTAGATTAATGACAAAGACCTGATTGGCAAAGTACAGGCGGGATTTAAAAGCGGGGTTTCGACCACTTATCATATTCTGGTATTAGATTTTTTTGTGTCCAAATATGTGCGGCTGAAAAAGAAATCTCATCTATATGTTTGTTTTGTAGACCTTAAGTCAGCGTTCAACACCATATATAGGGAAAAATTATGGTGGAAGGTGCTAGACTATGGGATTGATTGGAGGTTGCTTTATTTGATTCGGGCTGTGCACACTAATACATCATTGCAGGTCAGAATCAACAGACAAGGCAAGCTTACACACCCGGTTTCGGTTGAAAAGGGTATCCAACAAGGGTGTATTCTTGCCTCCTTGCTTTTCAACCTTTATTTGAGTGGTGTGAGACTGGCACATGGGAATCCTTCCTTCCATCCCCCACAAATAGGGAACCAGACAGTCCCTGCCTTACTTTATGCAGACGATACAATCCTTATTTCCGGCTCACAGATTGGGCTGCGTAGAATGATGGCTGGCTTTAGTGAGTATTGCAGACAGGAACAACTAGTGATAAACTATACTAAAATTAAGGTATTAGTGATAAGCAAAGCACCGATTAAACACAAATGGTATATGGACTCAACTGAGATTGAGCAAGTCCGCTTCTATAAATACCTGGGAGTATTGGCTACCTCTTCATGGCATCTCCAGTACAGGTCAACCCAGAAGACGGCTAGAGCAACAGTGTGGGGATTGATAATGATTAGCTTTTATTATTCAGAAGGAGGTAGGCTTTTCACTTTCGCCTTGCGCCTCCTGATAGCCAAATTGATTCCGCAACTACTGTATGGTGCATAAGCGTGGTGCATTGATAAGTTGATGGATCTCGAGGTAGAGCAAAATTACATCATATGGGCTCTTTTGCATGTGCCTAGGGGTACCCTTGCAGCTTTCCTTAGAGCAGAGGCAGGTGTTAGTTGGATTGAGTTTATAGCCAAATTAGCGATCTTAACATTTTGGCTACGCTTGAACCAAATAGACATGGGGTGATTTCAGACGTTACAGTCAGGCGCTTTCACCACGAGCCATGGGGTGGTTCAGACCACGGCCGAGGGTGAAGGGGCACGCCAACAGATGTGCGCCCCATTGCCCCCAGCCGTGGTCCAAACCACCCCACGGCCTGTGGTGAAAGCACCCGGCCGTAACGTCTAAAGTGGTACACACCCCCGGAGGGAGAGGGGCCGCATGGCACAGCGTGCTGCCGTATGGCCCCACCGCCTGCGATCCCTGGTGGCCCTCCCACCAGGCAGTGGCAGCGGCCAATCTGGCCACTGCCACAACCACGGGCGGGGGTGAATCCCATTGACCGCAGTGAATGATAAGTAACCAGACGTTACTTTCCGTTCACCATGGCTGTGGTGGCCTTTCACCACACTGCTCGACCTCCTCGCTTCCGAAGGTCCAGAAGTGTGGTGAATGGAAACACGGGCCACGTTTGACTGTGGTGCACATCTGGCGGTGGGCCAACAGACGTGCACCACAGTCAAACGTGGCCCATGTTTGACCGTGGTTCAGCCAGGGTGAATTTCAGATGCGTAATGTCTGAAATCACCCATGGATTCCCTAGCCAGGCATGTGGTTTGCTTAACAGAATGTAATTGGTCAATGAAGGGGGAGGGTATACTGCAATCAATGGGCTTTTCTAGACTATATATATTATCACTTCCCTTTAAAAATGCTTGGGCTGAAATAAGAACTAGAGCTTTGAACCTTGAAATGCAATATGCACGAGAATGCATTGAAGCCCCAAAAGTATCCCCCTTTTATAAGGATTTATTGGTACCATCTAAGGGAACAATGCACTTGTTCAATCCCAGGCTGACCCAGATAAGGACTGCTTTAACTATGGCAAGATTAAATGTATTTCCTTCTGCCCTTGTGGAAGGTAGACAGAAGGGTACACCATTGGGTAATAGAATATGTCAACATTGCTGTCAAATGAGTAAACATCACGTAGAGAACTTGCTCCATATATTAATGGATTGTCGGAACTTAGGACCTCATTAAACTTCATAACTTCAGAATAGCAGAAGACAAACCCACCACAAAAGTGTAACTGTGGACAGAAATAAAAAAACAAACAAACCAGCGGTAGTGTAACCACAGCATGGTCCACCATCAGCAGTGCACCCACTTTAAAATCATTATGCATTAACCAAGCATCATCCAGAAAAGCAGACTAGCAAGAGCGGGACAATTGCTGAGAAGACAAACCCACTACAAAAGTGCAACTGCAGGCAGAAATCCCACAAAAAAAACAAGCAGTACTAAGTCAACCCACAGCGTGCCCCAACATCAGCAAGTGCACCGACTTATGCATTGCCAATCAAGCAGTGTCCAGAAAAACAGGCTAGCAAGAGTGGGACAATAGCTCAAGAAGACAAACCCACCAAAAAAGTGCAACTGCGGGCAGAGATTCCACAAAAAAATAACAACCCAGCAGTAGTGTGCCCTGTCCACAGTATGCCCCACCGTCAGCATTGCACCCAGTTCAAAATCATTATGTCAGCCATGGCCTCTAGGGTGCTGCCAATTTGCAACAGGAAGTGCAAACAGGCAGCAGCAATAGCAGGCAACACCCAAACTTTAAGTAAATTTGTCACTGGCATATTTGGTAACCCTGGCATTGCCCTTAGTATATGGCATGGGGAAGTGGAGCTAGGCAGATCCCTCTGGCCACCATAGTGCCAACTTCAGTGCAAGCAGCAGACATAGAATTGGTGTGACACAGATAACTTGAACAGCTGAGGCTAGGGGAAATGGAGCAAGACAGAGATCCCTCTGGCCTCCATGGTGCCTGCCAAGCAGTAGACAGCAGCAGTGTGGCGCCAACTTATTTTTTTTTAAAATAAAAAATAATCATGGCATGGCACTGGAAACAAGAACAATTAACTCCTGTCCCCCAGCATTGCCCTATGGGCCGGACAGGCACACCTCCCCACCCAAGCCAATTACTTACAGATCAGCAGTATAGCATGCACAGCCAAATTCACCAAAGAGAATGGAAAATAGCTGTGCAGTCACTTTTACTTTGCCCTGGCAGCCAATCAAAACTTGCCATATGGCTTATCCATCACATTCTATACCCTCCTACAACCAAATATTGCACTGTTTCTTAGAGACTAGAGTTCATCAACCATTCTGAATTTGTTCCACGCATGCAATGGTACCAGCACTCGCTGAGGACTTCCAAAGTTTTCCGAAGACCGGCCACAGTACTCGGAACTTCAGACTTCAGAAATTCAGAACCGAGGACCAGACTCTTTGGTGGATTCCAAAGTTTTCCAAATACCGAGTTTCAGCTTTATTTTTTTCACTTAAACTGTAGCCACTAGGGAATAAGACATGGGGTGAAAACAGACATGACACTATCCACCCTTGAACTAGGGATGGGCGAACGCGGTTCGGCAGTTCAGAGTTTAGCCCGAACTTGGCCTGTTCGGATGACCGAACTCGAACACGAACCCAAACGCGAACATACCGAACAAACCGAACACCGAATGGTGAAATGGCCGAACAGTTCGGTCAGTTCGGATTGTGTTCGGATGAGTTCGGGTGGCAAAAAAAAGGTTCACTGGAAGGTCAAACATGACAGGGAGGTGTCAGTCACTGAGGAGCAGACTTCCAGGCACCAGGGGTGGAGAGGCTTGCAAGAAACAAAACTAATTATCTGCCTCCCCCCTTCCCAACACCTTCTGAGCTAGTCACTGTTCCTGAACAGCAGGCGTTGAGCTGTCTCTTATACACATCTAGATGTGTATAAGAGACAGGGCTATATTGGTGCCCTATGCAGCCCTGAAACATGCATAAATGACCACCAAGGGTGGTTAAAGGGTGGTTAGTGTCATGTCTGTTTTCATCATATGTTGCAGGGCTATATTGGTGCCCTATGCAGCCCTGAAACATGCATAAATGACCACCAAGGGTGGTTAAAGGGTGGTTAGTGTCATGTCTGTTTTCATCATGGAATCAAAGCCTGATCCCATTGAAGATAATGGCAAATACCACTGATTTCATTGGCATCAAAACTGCATGGGGTAATCTTGGACAGCTCACTGAAGAACACTACCGCTCCCCAAACAGAGGTCAGTCTTGACTCCAAATTTGCTTGCTAGTTATTTGTTTCTGCAATTAACTAAATAATTTTAATTTATTTATTATATAAATTTTTACCCCGCCCTTCCTGCTAATAGCAGCCAGGGTGCTATTAGAAATAGAAATAGAAATAGAAAATACAACATACAATAATAAAAATAAATATTATATAGATAAAAACACTATGAAATACATAAAGTGATCAACCAGATATATAACAAAAACCCTCTCCCCCCCTTCACTGAAAGCCTGGCAGAACAGGAGGAGAGGTCCGGGGCCACACAGAACTCTACTGGAAGGAAGTTCCACGGCCTTGGTGCGACCACCAAAAATGCCTTCTTCATAGTTAGCCCCAGAAATACTCAGGGGACTTTGAAAAGGGTGCTCCTAGTTGACTGCAGGTGTCGATCCAGAGCGCGGGGAATGAAGAGGTCCTGCAGGTAGGTAAGGACTGGGCATATAGGGCTTTATAGGTAAACACCAAGATATTGAATTGGGCCCAGAAAACTATAGGCAGCCAGTGCAAAGAATGGAGCAGTGGTGTAATGTGTTCACAGTCCCCATGGGGTGGCAGGTCACCGTGTTCTGCACCAGTTGCAGCCTCCAAACCATCACCATGGGTATCCCTATGTAGAACATGTTAAAATACTCTAGTCTTGAGGTGATGAAAGCATGAATGATAGTGGTCAGGTCAGATTCCAAGACATATGTCCGAAGCTGCCGTACAAGATGTAACTGGTGAAATGCACTCCTCACCATAACCCCCACCTGGACATCCAGGCAGAGCTGGGAAGCGAGAAGCACTCCCAGACTACAAACTTCAGATGGCTCACCCTCAACCAGTCCCCGACAGCCGCCAAACATCAAGTAAGCAGTAAGATTGCTGGACCTGGGTCAGATGAAAAGGAGAGGTAGAGTTGGGTGTCATCAGTGTATTGATGACACCAAACATCAAACCTTCTCACAACCTCACTGAGTGGCTGCATATACACGTTGATCAGGAGAGGGGAAGGAATAGAACCTTGCAGGACTCTACGCAAAAGGTCCAGGGAGATGAAGAACAGTCTCCCAGAAACACTCGTTGAGTTGTCCCACGCAGGAAGGAACGGAACAATTCTAGAAAAGTCCCACCCACCCTGGATCAGTCCTGCAAATGAATCACCAGCATCTCATGATCAACGGTATCAAAGGCAGCTGACAGATGTAACAGAATCAGAAGGGTCAATCAATCCAATTCACAGCAATTCACAGCAAAGGTTGTCGACCAAGGCCACAAGCACAGTCTCGGTGCCACAGCCCAGATGAAAGCTGGACTGTGAGGGATCTAGAAAACCTATGTGGTCCAGATGCCCCTGCAGCTGCTGAGCCACAACCCATTTAATAACCTTCCCTAAAAAGAGACGGCTAGAGACAGGCTGATAACTGGCAAGTGAGTCAATGTCAAGCGATGGATTCTTGAGCAGAGGCTGCTCCACCACCTCCTTAATGCAGCTCAGCACTCTGCCCTCCTGAAGGGAGGCACTGATGACCAGCAATGGCCCAAGCATCTCCTGGATACCCTTAAACAGCCAGGATGGGCATGGGTCCAGTTCACAAGAGGTGGCCCTGACAGCCCCAAGAGCATCCTTTGCATCAGCAGGTGATACCCACTGCAACTGATCCCACAAAACTGGATAGGACAGGGCTTCTATAACCTCTGGTTCTTCCATTGTATTAAATACAGTGTCAAAGTCATGGTGAATCTGAGTGATTTTATCCTAAAGCAGTCAACAAATATATTGTAGCAAGCACTGGAAAATTCCAGTTCCAGGTGGAGGGAGACCAGACTGACCAGTTCCGTCACGACCCGGAAAAGCTCTAATGGATGAGACTTCACAGATGCTATGAGGGCAGCAAAGAACCCCTTCTTTGCTGCCCTCATGGCCATGGCATAAGCTTTTAAACAAGCTTTATGTCTCAATCTGTTGGCTTCAGCACACGAATGGCACCAATGTCACTCCAACCACCACCCTTCCCGCTTCAGCCGCCACAGATCCTCCGTGAACCAAGGAGGCCTGTGGTGCTGACATTTAAGGAGCGGATGCCTAGCGGCCATTCGGTCAATGACCTCAGTCAGCAAGGTGTTCCAAAGAGCAACGAGATCATTGAGTGAGTGGTCATCCAGATCAGAGGGTATCCCCCCAAGAGCATTCCAGAATCTTACTGGTTCCATTAGTCTCCAGTAGGGATGTGCAAAAAGAATGCGGTTTGGATGTTTGGCCGTTCGGTCATTTGGTTTGGGAACTGAGTTTGGGTTCGGTTGTTCGGTTTGGTGGAGTTCAGTTCGGCCGAACATTCAGAAATCGGTATCAATATCAATATCGGTGCCGATATTGATACCGATTTCAAGGATTTTATTTTCGGTATCGATATCGTTTGGCCCTGAGACACTAATAAATTTGTTATTTTTATGTCTTGTTATATCGTTAATGTTTTTTTTTTTT
>QEPC01012945.1:340801-353408 GCA_003113815.1 Sphenodon punctatus | reverse complement strand
GCGGTCTCCTCCATGTGCCTGAATGCCCAGGAGAGTGGTCAGGACACCCTGAGTCCTGTCTGGGCCAAGCCCATTTTGGCTTCAAGGGTTGTGGTGCGTGAGACATGAATTCCAGTATCCAATGGGAGGGGGCAGCAGAGAGCTGGCCGTCATGCTGAGCCTGAGGGTGGGCAGGAGAGAAGAGAACATCCTGTAATAATAAATGGGGGGGGAGGGAAGGTGTGGGGGTGAAAATCATTCCCCAGGGGTTCAAAGAGAGCAGGGAAGGTGATGAGAGGTCCCCATCTGGGTGGTGTAATTGGGATGAAGGGGTGTGAGGCGGTTAGGAGAGGCCCTGTGGGTTGAGGAACTCTGCTTAATCCTTATGTCATCCCTTTGGAAGAAGCTCCCCTGACTACCTCTAAAGAGGGGTTTACCTTTTTCAGATCGCAGGGCAGAAGTAGAGTGGACCTAATTTTGGTGGAGGCAAGACTCTGCGATTTCTTTACCCAACTAGAATTGGTTGCAAGCCCTGAGAGCGACCATGTCGCTCTCTGTTTTTCCATTAAAGGGGAGGGGGGCCTTTACATTTGGTTGGGAGGCCAAATGGGGGGAGGGTCTCCTTACGAGCAAGAGCTTCGACTCCTGGAGAGATGGATAGGACATTGCAGGACCTTTTTCACTCCTCTTACTTTGCCGATTTGCTCACTCAATTCGAGAGGTGTGGGGTCCCAGGGGGCAGATGAGACACTATGAGGGCATTTTGAGGCTCCTTATAGATTCTCTGAGATCTGGGACCAAAGTTGCATATCTCAAAGATGAAGATAACTGGTATGATATGGAGTGTAGAAGAATGAAGGGCCAGTTAGTAAGGCTCAAGCAGAAATGGATTGGGAATTGGGATGAGAGACGTTGGGATGAATTTAGGAACCTCAGGCTAGCCTACTCTAAATTGCTGAGAGCTAAGCAGGCTGAGTACTACAATAGGATGTGGGCAATTATGGAAGTGGATTTGGCAACAGGGAATTCAAGTAGGTTTTGGACCGCTCTTAATGCTATTATAAAGCCTAAGAGTTGAGTGGGAAGTCAAGGAATTTCTTCTTCCCAGTGGGAACTTTTTTTTTGCTGATCTGTATGAAGATCGGGAGTTGGGGGTTAGACGATCTAACTGTTCTGAGAAGGAGCGAGGGGGGTTCCCTGTGGTAGAAGGAAGAATTTTCGGAGTCCACTATTATTAGTGCTATTATGACTTTGAAAGTAGGAAAGGCGGCGGGGCCTGATGGGGTTACAGCCGAGGTCCTTCAAGCCACTCCCAAGAGGTGGGCCTATCTTTTGTCCACACTATTTACCATAGTAGCCAACACAGGCATTGTGCCCCCATCCTGGTCTACCAGCTAAATAGTCCCTATTTATAAGGGGTCGGATTTGGAATCCGTCATGTTACAGGCCTATCAGCCTTCTGTCAATAGTGGGTAAACTATATGCTAAGTTCCTCAATGAACACCTGAATAGGTGGGTAGAGGGAAGGGATATTATTCCAAAAGAACAGTTCGGGTTCAGGAAGGCCAGATCGACTATAGAATGCTGCTTTATCTTGCAGCACCTTATATTTAAATATCATAAGATCAAGAAACATAAGTTTTATATGGCTTTCCTGCACCTCACTAAGGCGTTCGACACCGTCCCCCGGAATAGACTGTGGGCCAAATTAATCAAGATGGGCTTGGATGATAAGATACTCCTCCCCATAGTCCATCTATATACTAATAACAGTGCCCGGATGAGGGCGANAGTCCATCTATATACTAATAACAGTGCCCGGATGAGGGCGAGGGGTGGTGGAGAGGGAGGCAGTGATACTGGGTTCCAAATTAGGAGGGGAGTCCGACAAGGTTGTGTCTTGGCCCCCCTCCTATTCAATCTTTATTTAGCTGACCTACCTGATTTCATTAGGTCAGCAGATTTTCACCCCCTCCCCCAAGATTGGCAATACCCAGATGGGGTTTCTCCAGTTTGCCGATGACCTAGTTCTGATGGCCCAGTCGGAGGTTGGGTTGTGACGGGCTATTGGGGTATTTCATGGCTATTGTGTGACAAATGGCCTAAAAATTAACCCAGAGAAATCTAAGATCATGATAGTGGGCCAGAAGAACCCTCCCCATTTCTGGAGATCTGCGGTGGGAATACTGAGGGCAGAAGTGGGTGTTGTCGCCTTGAGGGCAAGGGCCAAACAGGCCTATGTTAGATTTTGGCTACGGTTGTTGGCCAAACAGGAGACAGCACCCTCGATGCAGTGTTTGTGGGAGGAGTTAACATCTCTGGGATCCCGCCCATATCCCTGGGTGCTCTACCTCTGGAGGTTACTCAGGGATCTGGGTTTTTTGTTTGAGTATTTTCAGGGGAGGGGACTCAGGGCTATTGAGTCAGAGGTCCTACAGAGAATCCAAGATATGGCCTGGCAGGAGGACTTAGCTAGAATTTCCCAGCGGAAAGTAACACTGGGGCAGAAATTAGTTAAAACCTCCTTTTGGTTTCGAGAAATATTTAGATCTTCTCATCAATCCAGAGTTGCACTGGTGCTACATGAATTTAAGATTTCACCTGATAAGTTCTGTAATTGTCGAAGGGAGATATGGACAGATTCCCTATGATCAACGTTTTTTCTCATGTAGTCTGCACGAGGTTGATACTATGGAGTATTTCTTGTTACGTTGTCCTCAGCTCACTGCATTGAGATGAGTGTGCTTGACCCTGTTGTTAAAAGAGGGTGGAGAGGTCAAACAGAGTGAAATTTACAAGATACTATTGAGGATGGTGGATAGGGATGTGATTTTGGCCATCGCAGTTTTTGTTAGGCTGGCAATTAAATGGAGGGAGTGATTAAAACCTAGGCAGGGTGAGCTAGCGGTTGCTGGTGACGACATGCTAGTTGATTAGGAAATGCCTTACGGGAGTGTTAAGGTTTATTAGCATCCCACTATGGGTTTTTTTGTTCCCCTCCCGTTTGGTGAGGACAAGTGGTGACTACTTAATAGCAACCCAGTCGATGTTACCTAATTGGCTATTCTGTGTACTGCGCTTACATTAGTTATATAACCATCTAAATAAGTTTGTTGATTATTCTACAAGGATTATATATATTGTTTATTGGGAAATGGCGAAAGCTGGTTCACGTAATAAAATTACTTATTTACCTATGAGAATTAGGCAAATTAAAGTTTTCAAAACTATGGTATTGATATGGAGAAGCCAGTGCCTATAAAACATTGATCTCAATTGAGCAAGAATGGGGCGACTAGGGACCGTGAGCATCAAGCTGGTGACTAATTTTACTTCAGGGGGCAAGCTCTGCCGCGGTAACCCCCGCAGAAGAGCAAGGCAGCGTGTATGTTTTACGCCCTTCTTGGTTTGGAAGCAGCTATAGGTGTTGGGTGGTAAGATGTGTAACCTTCGGATGTGTTCATTTTGTAATCTTTTTTTATAGCTTGTTTACGAGGATTTTTTATGACACAATGTTTTGGGGCTAGCGAAACCTAGCCGATCAATAATTATATCCCTACATATATTTGGTAGGATTTTGTAGTTTATTTTAATTTTAGTTTATGTATTTATAACTTTTGTATGTTAGTATGTTGCTTGTCTGTTGTTTGTTTGTTTGGGCCATGGCGAGAGCCAGTGCTGGCAATAAACTGTTCGATCAATCTATGTCATCCCTTCCTTGGGTTTCCTTTGTCTCTGGCAGAAACTGATGGAGTAGCTGCCCATAGACTCCTCCATCTCCACCTGTGTGATCTCCTCGGTCATGCTGACAATTTTTGAGCTCAGGTATCGCTTCCATTCATTTCCCCCACCTCAACGCTGCTCAGGCCCAGAGCTGGGAGGATGTAACCAATGCACAGCCTAATTCTAGTCCCTCTGTCCTTGCAGCATGGCCAAGCCTCCCCTGGATCTGGAACGTGAGGACCGTATATTGCACGTAGCTCTGGTCAGGGTCCTCCTGAGCATGGACGCTGGGATGGACATCTCCTCCACCCAGGTAAACCCAAAACCTGCTCCACAGTGCCCAGGCCAAAGGCAGGTTGTAAGCCTGGGCTCCCAGTTCCACTGAGTATGTGGAGCTGGTGAGATCCCTTACTTCCTCGGGCTCTGTTCAGCATAGGGCCTGAGCCAGCTTCCATGAGACTGAGCCATGGATTTTCCCCCTTGCAGGATCCACTTACAGAGCCCTTCGTTAAGATGCTGGAGGGCTTGATAGCTGAAAGGCCAACTGCAGAGCACCTGCACTACATACTAGAGGTGAAGGAGCTTGATGGGTGTGTGTGTGTGTGTGTGTGTGTGTGTGTGTGTGTGTGTGTGTGTCAAGGGCATTTTAGTTTCTACTCCTGTGTGGACTGTAAAGGAGAGACTGGAATGTCTGGGTTTCCATTGGAAGGATCCTACAACCCCTTCATTCCTAAAGAATAGGAATGTGTCCCTTGTCTCTCCCTCTGTTTCCCCTTCCCTGTCTCCCCGCCCCCTGTCTTTAGATTGTAAGCTCTCGGGCACGGACCGTGTCTACCTTGTTTTTTTGTAAAGTGCCAGGTAGAGCACTGGCACTATATAAATGATGATGAGGACAATAACAATAAATAAAGACACTCCCATTTATGGGGAATATTTTCAGCGTGATGGCCTGCCCTTCTGGAGACTGTTAAAAGCACAGGAAGGGATGAGGGAGTCTATCCATTCCTGACCTCACTGTGACCCTCATTTAAGGATTGAGAGAAGCCCTGCTCCTCCCTGAGAGACTGACTGTTTCCCCGGTCCCTTATTCTAGTGGAACAATTGTAGCAGATGTTCTGATGGAGACAGGGAGCATCCTGGGAGTGGAAGTTCTTGCATCACCGAGTAGAGACTTTTCTGTGCAGAAGAAGAAGACTCCTCCAAGGACAAAGTGTCAGTAATGGGAGTGAGGTTATGCACTTATTAGCCTAGTGCAGGGACTGGGTATTAACCCTGACTTGTCACCTCCTCCCCCAGAATCTCAGCCTTTGGATCCATTCCAGGAGGAATCAGGAATGAATCTGGGCCCTGAGGAGCAGCGCCGCCCTCCTCCAGTTTGTCACCGGACTGGAGTGATTTGAGGTGAGCAGCCTTTCATCTTTGTGCTGGCACCAGAGAATGATGGCTCAGGTGTGGCAGGGGAAGGGCCCTGGATGGGGAAGGGAGGGATGGGAAGTGGGAGAGAGAAGTGGGATCCTTCTCCCCTAATATGGAGTGAGCATGAAAACTGGACCAAGCCTCACAGGCCTGAACCTGCTTCTTCATCAACTCTGCTGCCATGAGCCTCTTGACCTGCTCTATCCTAAGAGATGCTCCTCCATCAGTCAGACAGGAGGGGGAGAGATGGAGAGGGAGCAGGACTGAGCAAATGGGGAGTTTAGGGGCGATTCAGGGGAGGAAGATGAGTCATGTCCCCAAAATCATCCTTTTGCCACCTGCCCCCATCCCGGTGATATCATCTGCTCCTCCGTTTCCAGCTGCCCCTTGCAATGTGAGGCTTTGGTGAGAGACCCTAAAGAGAGGGGTGGTCTCCTCTGATCCTGGATGCCTTATCTGGGTGCGGTGTGTGGATCTCTGTCCCTCTCCTCTCAGCGTCCCTCATGTGTCTATGCCACTTTCTGTCATGGGGACATGGATCAGATGGGGGATGGCAGGGTGGGATGGATTCCCTCAACGGCTAGGTCAGATTAGATTAGGATGCTGACTGTTGCTCCCTCTGTTGATTGGCCAGGAGGAAGGGTGAGATTCTATCCACTGAAGAAGTGGGTCTCTCAGAGTTTTGTCACCCCCTTCCCTTTTGTGTGTCTTGTGGTTGAGTTTTGATAAAGCGGTCGTTCAAAACTCTGGTGAACTGTTGGGATGTCAGCCCTATCGAGAATACAGGGCTTTATGCCGATGAGATATGGGGAGGTGAAGGATAAATGCGAATGCAACCCATGTTGTTCTCTTCTTTTAGATATCAGCTGAGTTTCCCAGACTGGGTGTCCGTTTTATTTATTTATTTATTTATTTCAAATTTATAACCCGCCCCTCCTGCGAAGAGTTCGGCGGGGCAATCAGACTGAGATATCACACTTTCTAATGTCTGGTGTGTGTATTTAATTGTGGCTGTTCCCATATTAATAAAGAATGAAAGTACATTTTTTCATCAATTGTGATGCTTTTCAGCTTTTTCAAATATTTTCTAAACTGATTTGACCCGGAGTTAAAAACACTAAAGTGTGTGTCTTTCTATTTATAGTTCTTTTGAAGAGATGGAGTGTTATGAAGCCCGCATGTGGCAGAGCTGGGTCTCTGCCTGCTGGAACCAGTGAGGAGATCAGCCATCAGGCTCACCGGGTGCTCTGCCGACTGCATGAATTGGTGCTACTCTGGAAAGGTAAGGATGCCGTGTAGGGCAGCCAGTGTGCCCGCCTGTGGGGTGGGGGGTGTTGGCTGTGGGTGTGTTGGGTGAGGATCCTGCAATCCGGGTGGGAATTTACCCGTTGGGCCACGTTGAGATATAGTTACTCAGTCTCTGCCCCACCCCCTTCGCACTAGTGGTTGGGACTTGGGGTGATGTGGGGAGAGGGAGACTGAGTCAGGAGTCTCAGGACAAGTTTGCACCGGGACTTGTTCTGCTAGCAGTTCTGCTGGCACTGACAACTGTGCCAGGCTGCAGGGTGGGGGAGGGGGGCTTGTTGACAGATAGTGTTACTGTTCCTTTTGTCTCCCCCACCTCGCTATGGTTCATGGTTGTGCCATGTCACCCAGGGAGAGAGGCTGTACTCAAACAGCTAATTCTTGAACTCTAATGCTCAGTGAGCACTGGCTGACCAAACAAGAAAACATCTTAAATGTCATCTGGTAGCAAGTGCAATGTTCCATCTGCCTGAAATCATGTTTAACAAACAGATCACTGCCTTCTGCGCTAGCTCCAGTTTCCAAATATTTTAAAAGTGTATTTCCAAGAGCAAACACTGTAGTTACTGGCTAACAGGTGACTGGGCACGGGCAGCATAGCCTTCCTGTGAACCACACGCATGGTCCTGATGGAGAAAGCCTTAAGAAGGAGAGGAAGGTTGTTAAAAACATGTTGAATTGTTAATCGCACATACAAGTTGAATTCAAGTCAAAGTGGAAGAGGGTCCCTTTTTATTGGTCCACTCTGAAAGAAGGCCAATCAAAGCAAAACCTGGCCAACACGGTTGTCACAATGCAGTCACTCTTGGTGGTCCAGCAAGCAAGGCCTTCTAAAATTATACACCTTCCTAATGAGCAGTTCCAAAGGAGCCCAGTGAGTTCATGTCTAGCATTGCAGGTTTTGAATGTTGGCTTCCCCTTCCCAGTCCCAGCACCGTAGCACTTAAACTTACTCCATCATAGCCTTAAAAATCACACCTTGTCATTTTGCCTGGGAATGTGAGTTGTCAAGTTGATCTTGTGCAAATGTGCGGTGATTTGGGTAGCCTGCCTTGGATCCCACCAGCATCACTTTACACTGAATGCACTTGACTTGCACTCAGAGAGGGAGCTGTTACCACAACCTGGGTCATGTCATTTAAAAGAAATTGGTTGCTATTCTGATTGCTTGTATTTATGTATACACATCATATTAATTCATTGATTCTTCCAGAATCCAGGACATACACTTTGGCGACACTGATTATAGCATCGCAGAATATCTTTAGGAACCTGAGGAGTTAATTTTCATCCAAAGAATTGCCAGCATCAGCAGCAGCTATAAAATCAAGTTCAATTGTTTCTCATTTCCTCATTTTGACAACTTAATTTCAACCAAACTTTCGTAAGTAATGTCTTTTTTCAGTTCCCTAAACCATGGCACAGACAGAGATACCTAATGTAGAGAGAGACACCTACTTTATATCTCTCGATAACTCAAGATATACTTATATTGCATGGTGGACATACCTAAATTATCTCTCTAGAGAGCAAGAGATATTCTGTAAATATCAAACTTTTGTTTATCTAGCAATGTACACCTTTTCTAGGAATGTTGTTGTTCTTGAAATCATTTTGTTTATATGCGAGACCTACCTTTACCAATGGTCAAGAAAAACAATCAGACTGAGATATCACACTTTCTAATGTCTGTTGTGTGCGTTTAATTGTGGCTGTTCCCATATTCATACAGGATGGAAGTACATTTTTTCATCGATTGTGATGCTTTTCAGCTTTTTTTTATATTTTCTAAACTGATTTGACCCGGAGTTAAAAACACTAACGTGTGTATCTTTCTCTTTATAGTTCTTTTGAAGAGATGGAGTGTTATGCAGCCTGCAACGATCAGGTTGACAGACCAGTGACCAGAAGCACTAGGCAGCATGAAAAACCAGTTGTGTCAAGAAGCCAGTGGCATCTGAAATTCGACCAGTCAGCGCAGACTCAGAGCCACCAGCAGCGGAAACTGCAGCTACCACCACAGAAGCAGCTGAAGAAACAACCTGAACCTCAGCAACTACGAACTGTGAACGAACCGCAGCAGGAGCAGCAGCAGCCACCACCATAGCAGCAGGTGAAGAAATGACCTGAATACACCCAGCAATGACCTGTGGAGAACCAGCCACAGCAGGAACAGCAGCAACGCCCACCACCACCACAGCAGCAGCTGGAGGAACATCAAGAAAAGCAGCAGTGCCAGACTGTGGATAAACAGTCCCAACTTAAAAAACAAGTTAATTGCAAGGCACAATGCTATCACATTGAGAGTGCTGTTGAATTACCTTTTAATATGTGCACACCCACAACCTCCTCAGCACAGGTAACCACTACTGAAAAATCAAATACAGAGTGTGAAGAAATACAAGCAGAACCACATTCCCTGGAGGTACAAGACCAGGACCATGAGATTATAATACAAGTGGTTGGAGAACACATCACACCTAAGGAGGAGCAGATATACATCCACAACATTGAATATGCACTTGCTGAAATAGAATCTGAGGATGATGTGAGTGTGATTGAGAATAACCCCGTTATCGACCAACACTATAACCCTCCACTAAGAAATCATGCTACACCGCACAGCGAAAGTTCCAACATTGGTCAACCACCCAAAAGATCCAACATCGGTACTTCATCAGTTGCTGTCTTGTTTCAAAGAACTTGTGCAGAATTTAGAAGTTTGGCCTGCACTATATAATCTAACAGTCTCTCAACTTGGCTGTCCACTGAGCAGTGTACCATCGGAGCATTTATTCAGGTGCACTGGTGCAAAAGTATCTGCCTATCAAGTAAGAACTGGTCCTGGTGGGCAGCAAGACTGAGACAAAGTCAGGTGATTAAAGTCAAGTCAACATGAAGCAGTGTCTAGAAGACTACAGTGCCAGTGGGAGTAGTTCCTTGTGGAGGAGGTTCCACTCTGTCATCATCAGGGACCCGAGTTGACTGCACCAAAAAATTTTAAATTCTGCAACCAGTGAAGCCAAATTCTGCAAATTCACCATGAGCATTAATGTTTACATAATTAACTTGATTTGCATAACTATGCATGCTGGGAAGCAAATTTGCAACAGGTTTGACATAAAATCACAGCTTTGCTAATCAAGCACAACTCAAATCCTCTGGAATTTCAGCACCTCCCTCCCGCAAATATAGGGCCTTCAGACCCCACCCACCCACAATTCATCTCCCAGGGGCCTATTTACACTCGGTTCATGGGCAGGATTGGCTGATTCTGCGAGGATTCTGTGAGGATTGGCTGATTCTGCTAAAATCACTGCAAATTGCAGCAATGCAGTCAGTTCGGGTGCCCGATCATCATTAACATCCTAAAAAGCTAAGTGGCTGCTAGTGATGGGGGTGGGGTTTGCTAAATGAGTAATTGTCATGGGGGTGGGGGGAAGACGAGCTAGGGGTGGCCTCATACAGGGACACCACACTCACTCTCTGCTGGGAAACATCTGGGAAATAATGCCAATCAGGATAGTGTTGTGGCCCTATAGATCTCAATGAGACCAGACCCCTATCATCATAGGGTGCAGAGTTCTTACGTGAGAGTATGGCCTCACACCACACACTTTCGCTGTCTTCACTTACACAGGTCAAAAAGCGAGGAGAAAGATGGGTGAGGGGAACGTGGGAGTTTGGGGGATAGGAAGCCAGGTCCAGGCGGAAGGATGGTAGGGATTTTGTTCTACAGGGAGGAAGGAATGAACCCCAGGACAGGCAGAGGGGACTTGGACTCTTCTCACCCACCACAAACTCAGTCGTAGGGGAAGGACACAAGGGAACACAATCTGCTACGACATTCTAACTCTCACAAATAGGCAAAAGGAAACAAAGACAAAGATCACACTTAGCTTGCTTTGGGCCAGCTTCTCAGACTCTGATTACTGGCGCTGTGTGTCTCACAGCGCCGGAGTTTATACTCTAGGCTCTGTGTCCTGGCGTGTCTGTAGCCGTGCAGAGCGCCGCACTGGCTCAGGTGAAGATCTCACGCTGCATGAGGTTGAAGACTAGGGCTTCCTATTGTTGGCATCCGGGCAGCTTGCCTTGGCAACCTGATGCTGCGGCAAGGCTGCCAGTGCTGCAGCATCTGTTTCCTGTGCTGGCGGCACCGCAGCTTGGATGGGAGTGGGGGGCGGCTCTCCATCACACTCCGGGGACTCAGAGCCCCCCCGCCCCAAGTGATGCCAACAGCTGTCAATGCTGACAGTAATAGAATGGGAATGGGTGTGTCTGGATTCTGCGATCCTCGTGTAAGAATTGACATGCTCCTGGATGGGTCTGTTGTCTGGTCCAATAGAATAGATACAGTATTGGAGTCTAACTCAAGTCTCTTCTCCTTTAAGTCATTAGAGTTCTGTGAGTGAGAGTGGAGATTAGAATGACTGTATTTGACAGACTGAGTCTGTGTGTCCTAGAGAATGTCTATGTGTGGCTCTGACCACACTATGGTATGGCCCTCCCGGATGTGCAGGGGATGGGTATGTGCATGGGAAAGAGTTACACAGAAGATTCATTTTTGCATGCTATGTTCTTCTGTTAACCTTTTTTGTCTTATTTTCCAGCTGGGAGTGATTTTTACACCACAACTGAGGATAAAAGGAAAAATTGTTCTCTTTGAATGCATGCACACTGAAATGGTGGCACAATGACCATTTTGGCAAGAACTAAGATTCAGATCTAGATACATAAAGGCTGTTCTTCAGGGATGCCATAGCCAATTGTCATTTAGAGTGTGGAGTCAGGAAGGAATTGTCCCCCACAGTACCTTTTCCCCCAAAGTAGCTAAGGTTTTGAGGTACTGTATTTTTGTGGGGGTTTTGCCTTCCTCTGAAGAACATCTAAAGGAGTCTTTTTCAAAATTGAAATAAATCTCCAATTTACAGTCTCACATACATCTTTGTTGCTTTCTTCAAACACAAAACTATTGAACCACACTTGGATTGTGACTTGGCATAATCCTGGGTGGGTGTGGTGCTCCATGTGTTTAGCAAGCATCATTCTGGGTGGGTGGGTGGATGCTAGATGGGACATGGGCATGGGCTGGGGTGCACATTGTTAACATTGTAGCCTTCCAGCACGGTTCTATTTTTCTGGTGGGATCATAAAGCAGCACCCTGGAGAAATGTGTGGTAGCGTCTCCAAGTATATATGGTCTAGGAAGTGGCCAATCCACTTGCAGCGTGTTTTTTTTTCCTGCACTCATTATTTTTAAACACAGAATGAACTCAGGTAGAGAAATGTCAGGGGGACGAAGCAGGTCAGGCATAGAGCCATTTCTACAGTAAGACTAATGCTTCACTGGGTAATATCAAGAATGAAATTAAGACAGATACTGCCAATGCCACTGCCTTCTACTTCTTATGGAAACCTTTGTGTGTCAAGAAGTCTTAGTTTTATAACGGAACCAGCTGAGTCATCTAGGTGGCATATTTACTAAGAACGAATTTATCTGTGACAGATTAAACATAAAAAAATACACTGGTTCTTTCTTAATTATAGGGTTGGACAAGGGAGGGCTATAAAAGGTTTCTTGGAACCAAGGGCCTCCAAACAATTACAAACCAACAAGAAAAAAATGTTTCTGAGAACAAAGCAGCTGGTCCTGTGTCGGGTCAGATGTCAGTGGACGGGCTCAGTCTGTGGCTGGGTGGTTCATCAGGAAAAGAAGCTGTGTGCTTAACAATCCTTTTGTTAAAGTGCTTGGGAGATGATTGCATCTGTCCTGCCCAGACTAGGGGTGTGCATGTCATTTTTGTTATTACAATAATACTAACAAAAATTGTCATTTTCATTTTCATTATTGCAATAATGAAAACGACAACCGGGAATAATGACAATAATAACGAAAATGAAAACTGAGAATACCAAAAACAACAACTGAGAATACCGATAACGGTAATGATAATGATATCGATAGCGATACCGGTACAATACCAAAAACAATACCAAAAACAAAACTCAGAAATGAAAACAACAGTATTATTATCATTGTTGTGCTGTGGCAGTTGGGTTTTGAAGGGAAAATGTGGAGAGGGGTGGAGGGAGCAGACATCTCTGCGTCTCAACAGGGTTGAACTCTTGAACTGTGCCTGTGTTGAGAGGGGCAAGCAGCTCAGCAGTATCTGATGGATGTATC
>QEPC01012945.1:311612-332785 GCA_003113815.1 Sphenodon punctatus | reverse complement strand
CGACTGAGGGCAATCGAAGCCGCACAACACGGCCCCACCCCTGAGCCGCCAGGATCCACGTGGGCGGGGTGGGAGGGAGATGGGATGACAGCCGATACAAAGGAGCCGGCACCACACAGCATCAACACAGAGCCCAGACAGCCCAGCACCAGGCCCCCCCCACACTAAGCAGAGAGGCACACACACAGCAGGCAACAGAAGCACACAGGAATGGTCACATGGGCCATGGGGGGTGAGGGGGGAAGGCACCCACACAACACAAGCAACCCAACAACCCCCACCCCAGAGGCACCCGCACAAGGGGAGATGTCAAAGCAAAGCACAACACGGACACACCAGGAAGGAACACAAACACCTTTAATAAAACGAGGAACTAGCAACAGGGGAAACAACAACAGGGCAGGGAGCGGGAGGGGGCAACAGAAGGGGGGCAGCACCAGCAGCTGAAGGCCCTGGAAAGCACCCCATCAATAGGGCCAGCAACCCTGCGCCTGGCACCAGAGCTTGGCCTGCACGTGGTCCAGCCAGTGTAGCTGCTCCAGGACATGCAGGAGGAGCTCCAACAACTCACCCTGCTCCCGGCACCACTCCACGATCATTGCTTACACTGAATGGGACAGAGGGAGAGGAGATAGCCATCAGAGCCAGCCCAAGGCACCAAGGAACAGAACCCCCCATGGAGGGACACAGGCACATGGCCCAGCAAACAGGCAGCACACTCACAAATGCCATTGAACAACCACCCTGCCGCCTGCATCTCCCAAGTCGCCCGCTCCAGCTGCAGCACCATTGCGCCCAAGTACAAGAACGCCAGCAGAACGGCAACAGTAGCTGCAGGAGAGAAGGGACAGGACAATGGGGAACACCCGCACTAATGGGCCCTGGGAGAGCCGGGGGCAGCAACAGCACCAGGGGCACACCCCACACGCTGACAGCCACTACCTGGAGGAGCACCCAGACCCCTGCACAAAGGGGTATCGGTTGGGTCAAAGGCCGGGGCCAGCACAACCCCTACTCATGCTCAGCCGCCCAGCGCCCATGGTGCCGCCGCCCATCCATCGCCACCGCCATAGACGGCCCGCACCAACAGGGGGCAACAGCAGAAGGGAGTGGAGGGGCAAGGCAGGGCCACACCAATGCACAGGCGAGCCCAGGGGGTGCTGGGCTGACTGCCCACCACCAATACCACCCCTTGAGCAAGCCCAGGCAGCAGCGCACAGCAGGGAAGCCGCCAGGGGAACACACCCCACACAACTGGCGCACACCCCACAGGCCCGGAGCCCACCAGTACACACCAAGCACACCCCCTGCACACAACCACACAGATGGGGTCAGGAGGGCCGCCAAGGAGAAGGGGCACCCAGCTGCCACAGAAGCAACAGAAGCAAGGCAGGACAGACCATCACGTAACAGCATTTTATTGGAGTTGTGGGAACGGGGGCCCCCAAGCACAGAGAGGAAGATCAGGGGGGCACAGGCGGACCCAAGGCTGGGCAAGAGAAGCACAACAGGTGGGCACAGGAGTGCCCACGCAGAGCGGGCGAGGGCACCATGGCAATACCAGCGGGAAGGAGCAGCGGTCACCCGGAGGGGCCGATCGGGTCCAGGGAATCAGGTGGCAGCCAGCAGCGATGCAGATGGCAGCGCACAGCCCGATCGGAGGCACAGTGGGCAGAGGGGCAGGCAATGCACTGGCCAGGGCACTGGAATGACTGGGAGTGGGTGGCGGTGAGGAGCCACTCATGGATAGTCCAGTGAGTGCTCCTGGGGCAGCGAACAGGCCCCTTCGGAAGCCTCGGGAGCACATATGAGCATCCACAAGGTACAGCTGGAAGGACGGCGAGCTCCGCAGCAGAGGGGCCCCCGGTCTGGAGTGGTCCACCAACCTCGGGGGACAGCAAGCCGAGGTCCCACAGGAGGGCCCCCACGTCCGAGGGTGCATGTGGAATGCTGCGGGCATGAAGGAGGCTGACGGTGTACAGGGCAGCAGCAGGGGAACCCCCAGACAGCAAGGCGAGTCCGAACCTGGGCAGCTCCGTCAGCAGGCGAGCCACCGTTAACTCCACAGCGGTCCATGACATAACAACAGCGGGTGGGTTCCCCCAAGGAGGCTGGCACAGAGGGGTGAAGCTGAGGGGAACGGCCCCAGCATGCAGGGGCACCGACCCGGTGACCCATCATCCACATCCCCTCACTTAATAGAACCATACCAGATCTCCAACCCTGACCTTAACCTGCACTCCAGCTTCCCTGCATACCTGCCTTCTGAAGTAAGAGCTCAGCCTCTATTCCTTATTCATGCCTGGACTAGGGGTGTGCATACCATTTTTGTTATTACAATAACAATAAAGAAAATTGACATTTTCATTATCATTATTGCAATTACAAAAATGACAAATACTAAAATAATGAAAAAAGAAAAAAAAGAAAAAAATGTTTTTGAAATAAAGGGAAAAAACTGAAACGTATTTCCAGCTATACCTTTTTGTTTCTTGTTCTATTCTGATGAAACCAGGGAAGATTGTGCCCCCAATGGAGGGCACTACGTGTACTAATTTTATAAATAATTAGATAAAGGAAACCAATTCTAGAAGCAATTGAATGTTGTAATTTGAAGAAAAGCTCCATACACATTAATGGCCACAACTTATCTTCCATCCAATTTGCATGAAACCTGTGAATATTATGTCCCTCCACAAGCAGAACAATTCTTCCAATTTTCAGAAAGATTATGTAAAGGGTCTTGATGGTATAAGACATTAATTTGAAAATACATTTCCATCTATAACGTTATTATATTCCATCCTGATTACAGAACATTTGGCAGAAATGTATCACAGGTCTTCCCTGGCATTTCTTCCAAACTACAGGACTATTCTGTAAAAGACCCCAATTTTATAAGCAATTGAAGTTGTCCCCTTGAAGTTCATTATTCAGATAAATAGCAGCACATGCAGTGCCAGACAGAGGCAGGCACCTGGCATGTCAGGGGGAGGGAGGCTGTAAGAGGGAGGATGTGAAGCAACCCAAAATACTGATAGACACATTTACCGACCAGTTACTGCATGCTTCCAGTTTTATAGGACCAATCGGCAGTAGCTTTGAGGCGGGCATAGGGGGCTGTCCTCAGGTGGGTATAGAAGGAACATAACTGGAACTTTGGGAATAAAATACAAGCAATCAGGATGCATAGTTTACACATCCAGGCTGTCCAGCACTGTGACAGAGGACATAAGAGAATCTCTATTGGCTCTTTCCTAAACAGATGCTTCTGACTTCCCAGTAACAAGTGTGGGAAAGATGTTGGGATGGTCACAGCACAGAATGAGGATATTTAGTTGACATTTCTTCTAACCAATTGGTATCACAAACCAATCTTTATACCACAGTGACATGTAAGAAAATCCCTGGCATAGGCTCCTTCTCTGCATATGCTTTGCACACATATAAAGTTGGGACCCTTTAGCACATCTTTCTGACTTTAGCACATCTTTCTGATATTTTGCAGAGATGATTTTGAACATGAATTATACAGCCCTACCAAATTCCATGTACACTGGTTGAACTGCAAAGATGTTAGTCAGACATACATTGATAAGTTAATTTCTTATACCATCAGTATCCTTTATCCCATCCTTCTGAAAGTTGGCATATATAGTAAATATAAGAAGGGGTGTAAACTCTCAAGGTTTCATCTAAATTAAATGTGAGGCAAAGAAGTTACAGCTAAGAATGTATATAAAGATTTTTGAAAAATAATATAATTCAACTGCTTATAAAATTGGGTACTTTATCCAATTGTTTTGGAATTTGACACACTTAATTATTTCTATTGGAGGTACAATTACTCATTGTTTCAGCCACATATAATGAAAAACAAAAAAGGTACAGCCAAAAATGTGTTTTCCATTGAAACCAATGAAAAATAAAAATGAAAGCAAAAAGGATAACAAAAATTTGATCTTTATGAAAACGAAAACGATAGATTTAAATAATGAAAATAAAAAACTAAAATGAAAATGACATGGCTCCCTGGTGCACACCTCGAGCTTGGACTGGCCTTCAACATCAGAACCATTGCCTGGATAGTGACCCTCTGTTTGGATTGCCCCCTGGCATGGTTTCTCCTAGAGACTGACTGCTAGGCTCTTTTTACATGGGTGGCACTCATGCATGAACACCCAAAAATCTCATGTAAATCTTGGGGCGGAAGTGCATGCACGCTCCTGTGTGCATGTGTGCACACCCACCTCCACCAATCCCACACACATGGAGCAACTGGCTAAAACGGCAGTTGCTCCATATGTGTAGATGGGTGGAGGTGGGTGTAGATTGGTGTGCGCCCATCTACGCTCTCCCCCCACCCACCGCACATGGACCTTAGCACACATCGACCTGACCCCCACCACCTGTGCAGCAGCCCATGTAAAAAGGGCCGTAGTTTTGACCCACTGGTGTGCATACTGACTTTGTTTGTGGATATTCTTCTTCAGCCCTGATTCTGCCACAAGTCAACTCTGACACTGATTCTGCTGTGACTCAACTCTGACCCTGATTCTGTTGTGACTCAACTATAGCCCCGATGCTGCAACCATCAGGCAAGACTTCCCATGCCTTAGTCGTGATACACATAAGGCTTGTGCTTTCAGGTGTCTAAGGTACTATTTTGTAGGGACAGCATAAACTTTTGGCTAGGGCACTAGAAGGAGTTGGAACACCTGGGTGCTGTTCTTTACTTGTTTGCTCACTGACTTACAGAGCAATTTGGGTGTTGGTCATATCTCTTGTGTGCCTCTTTTTTAAGGCTGAAATGTATATACCATTCTGTATTCATGAAGATAGTTTCTCACTCAGACATACTACTTAATGAATATCCAAAAAATATTGGTGGAGGGGAGGGGTGATAGTCATAGGTTCACTTCTTTGTTTACATTGTTTTGGTCATTGTGTTCACTTTGGCTTTTCAGTTAAGTAATTTGATTCCTTCATTTGGTACTATTCTGCATGGTTCCACCAAATGGTTGTGCTACAATATTGGGTGTTTTTACACACACATTTCTCCTGGATGTTTGCTGGTACATCCTGAACGTTCTGTGTGTCTACACTCACCCAGATCTTAAACATCCGGATCTTTGAACTTCTGCGTAGAACTTCTCCCAGAACTTTTGTTTGTAAAAAGTTCTCCTGGTAAACTGCTTTGCTCTAGTTAGCGGTGGTCACTTGGTTTCCATGGCAGCCTGTCACATCTACAGCTGCCGTTACTTTAGGCTGCATCAGGGCAGTGTTTTTGGTGAAGAATGCATCCAGGAACTGTCTCAGGGCAGTGTGTTTGTGAAAAATGAATCAAGAACTTACTTGTGGACTTGTGCACCCAGAAGATTGAAAAGTCCAGAGCTTTAATGTGTGTGTAAAAATGCCCATTATTGTTGTTACTAGTGCAGTAGCACTGGTGAACAACAGCAAACATTAATACCAAAGGAATTCTGAAATATCAAAATGACCAAACCAAGCAGCTGAAGTGAATGAACAAAAGGACAAAAAAAATACCAAAATGAACAGGAAATGGAAATTTTGTTTGACTGATGAAGAGGGAAATGAATAGTGAATAGTGCTTTGTAGCCTCCTCATCAGAGACGAAATCAGTAGACTGAATTTGTTAAATTTTCTTTGTACAAATGATTCATTTCATCCCTGCTCTTTTTCTCCATCTGCAATAATCATACTTCACTTTGTAACAAACACCTTTCTAATAAAGTACAGCAATATGTGAACAAAATATAAATTGCATATTTTTTAGTCAGGATGCATACCGTAATTTTTCTTCTGTTAACTAGCATATAAATTACCCAAATTATAATAAATTCTTGCCTATTTTAAGTAAACAAAAACCCTGGTTTAAGTACACAAAAACAACTGGTTTATTGGCTAGGGAGCTCCTCATCTCAGAATACTCTCAACCTGGTGTTTTGTACTGGCATTGAGGTTGAGGATCCATTGGTGGGAGAGGTATCAACAATGCCCTTGTCATGGACAGATCATTACCTCCTCCAGGCCGGGCTCCTGGTACATATCTGCCCCCGCAGAGGTGCAGAGCCTATTCTATTGGCTCATCCCCGGAGACAGATGGAACCAAATTGGTTCCAGACTGCTCTGGGGGAATTGCCCTCTGATCTTGATGGCCGTTTGGTTGACGACCTTGTTCTGGCTTGGAACACCTTGCTGCCATCTACTGGACAGTTCTGAGGCGTCCACTCCCCCGGGTCCATCACCACAGGTTACCTTGGTTCACTGAGGGACTGCGGTGCTTAAAGCAGGAATGGCAGCGATTAGAGCGACGATGGTGCCACTCTCGGGCTGACGCTGACAGGTTGTGGGATAGAGGTACTTTATGGGCCTATGCCATGGCCATGAAAGCAGCAAAGAAGAAATTTTTTGCTGCCTTCATAGCATCCTCAAAGTCTCGTCCAGCGGAGCTGTTCCAGGTCATGAGGGGGCTGGTCAGTCTGGCCTCCCTCCTCCTGGGCGTGGAATCTTCCAGGGCCCTCTCTGACATGTTTGTCAACTACTTTGTGGATAAGATTGCTCAGATTCACCACGACTTCGGTGCTGTAGTTTCTGAAGAAGGAGGAGCGTCAGAAGGTGCGGAAGTCACATCTGGTCTGGTTTCATGGGATCTGTTTCAGGATGTGCTGCCAGCGGGGGCTGCAGATGTTCTGGGGCCGGTTAGGGTCACCTGTTGTGAACTGGATCCGTGCCTATCCTAGCTGGTTAAGGCTTGCCAGGAGATGTTAGGGACATTGCTGGCAAGGGTGATTAACGCCTCCCTTCAAGAGAATAGAGGGCCGGAATGTTTGAAGGAGGCAGTGGTCTGGCCTCTGCTCAAGAAACCATTGCTTGACATTGATTTGCTCACCAGGTATCAGCCAGTCTCTAACCTTCCCTTTTTAGGGAAGGTTATTGAATGGGTGGTGGCTCAGTAGCTCCAGGAGCATCTAGATCACCTTCTAGATGCATCTAGAGCAGCTTCCTAGATCTAGAGCATCTAGAGCAGCTTCCTAGATCCCTCCCAGTCAGACTTTTGCCCAGGGTATGGCACTGAGACTGCGCTTGTGGCCTTGGTTGACAACCTGCTCTGGGAGATGGACCAGGGACGTTCGACCTTACTGGTCCTATTGGATCTCTTGGCTGCTTTTGAGATGGTTGATCATGGGCTGTTGGTGACCGGGCAGGATTGGGTGGGATGGTTCTACAATGGTTCTGTTCCTACCTAGCCGATAGGACCCAAAGGGTGGTGCTGGGGGATAAGTCATCTTCCCATGTGACCTCTCGTGTGATGTCCTTCTAGGTTCTATTCTGTTCCCACTCTTGTTCAACGTATACATGCAGCCATTGGGCGAGGTGGTAAGGCGGTTTGGAGTGAGTTGTCATCAATATGCTGATGACACTCAGCTGTAATCTCATTTTCATGGGACCCAGGCCTGGAAGTCTCTGTGCTTTCCTGGTGTTTGATCTCTGTGGGGGACTGGATGAGGTAGAGCTGACTGAAGCTGAATCATGACAAGACAGAGGTAATGTTGGTGGGGAGAGTGGCATGTGTGACTTCCCCCATCATTGACAGGGTTTGTCCCCCATTAGTATCCCAGGTGCGGAGACTAGGGGTGCTCCTGGATTCCCAGCTCTGCTTGGATATCCAGGTGGAGACGGCGGAGAAGGGGGATTTCTGACAGTTACGTCTGGTTCGGCGGCTTTGGCCTTATGTCTCCAACTCTGACCTGGCCACCATCATTCATGCTTTTGTTACCTTGAGCCTGGACTACTGCAATGCGGTCTAAGTGGGGCTACCCCTGGTGATGGTCCAGAGGCTGCAGCTGGTGCAGAATGCGGTGACCCAGCTCCTTATGAGGTTAGGTTGCTGGGAGCACATTACACCAGTGCTGGTTCTCTGCGCTGACTGCCTATTTTCTTCCGGGCCCAGTTCAAGGTGTTGGTCCTTACCTTTAAAGCCCTACATGGTCTTGACCCAGCTTATCGGCGGGACCTCCTCATTTCCTGTGTCCTCGAGAGGGTGTTCTCGGTAGCCGCACCTCGGCTGTGGAACTCTCTCCCGGAGAAGGCTCGCCTGGCCCCAGACCTACTGAGTTTTGGTCAGGTTTTTAAACCTTGGCTGTTCCACCAGGTAATTGGTGGAGGGGACGGATGAGGGATGGGTTGAGGGTTAGGGTGGGTGAGGTTTTGTTTTATGTTTATAATTTTTATGGCTTCACCATGGTTTTTTATATAGCTATTTTATATTTTTGTTTTAAATTGTAAGCCTCCCTGAGCTGCTCTGCAGAAGGGGCAGGGTATACAATTTTAAAATAACTAACTAAATAAATAAATATGAAAGAAAAGACACCCAAATTAACAGGTAAGTGTTTTCTTTAGGTGTTCATGGAACATTTTTAAATCACAGGTGAAATGTGCTGTAAAACATTCATCCAATCCATTGGATTGGATTAATCTGATTCATGGGTACACTCTGGCAGTGGATATTTTTGGCACCCTTTTCCAGCTTTTTTTTTAAAAAGCCAGTCAATGAAATTCAGTTTTCTGTAATGGCTGGCTAACAGGATGGAAGAGGGGGGTGAGGCTGGGAGGGGGAGGCAGGAAGAGGTTCTCTGCTGGCCAATTGCCACTGATAGGGTAAGAGGCTGCGGCAAATAAATGTTTTCCCCCTCCCTTCTCCAGTTGCACATTAACAACATAAAAGGTAGATTAAAACGCTTGACCTTGGGCTGACTTTGAAAGGGGGGAGGCCTTGTTGTGTTGGGTGTGTGTGTGTGTGTGTGTGTGTGTGTGTGTGTGTGTGTATGTGGTGGGGGGTTGGATGGTGTTGGTGGTTGTCCCTTTGCTTCCCTATTACCCTCTCCTGGGTGCTCTTCTTCTCAGTGCTGTTCTGGCTTGGGTGACTGGGCCTTTTGGGGGGGGGGGGTTTGCTACTTATGAGGAACTTTGTCCAGGAGACTTGGGGAGATTTTATGGGGTTTTTTGTTGGTGTGCCTGGCATGGGCCCTGTACCCTAGTGGTCCCTTGTTTCTCAGTGCTACTCTGGTGTGGGTGGCTGGACCTTTTGGGGATGTGTGATGGGTACTTCTTATGGGATGCTTTGTTCCCTCTGGCCAGGAATTCCTGACCCACTGAAATGAATAGGTTCGGTTTTCCATTGACCTCAATGGAAAATTTCCCATTGAAGTCAGTTAGGAAAAAACATGATTCGATTTTGATCTGATTCAAATCAGAACCCGTTTAATCCAATTCCGATTTTAATTCAGTTCTGATTTAAAACCTGCTTTCCCATCCCTAGTCAGCAATGCATGGAGTTATTTTATTACACTGAAAGGTAGAAGTATAGGGGTTGTGACCGGCCAGGGCGATATTGTCTCTCTGGGGGGGTTTATTTGATCTCAGAGAGGATCAAGATGTTTGCTACCTGTTCCTCTCACTGCCTCCAGAGCAGATGACATGGAGTATTTTCAGACATGACAGGCCTCCATTTTGACATGACCCATGGTCACATCTACACCCCCGAGTGGAATCAGGCCGGCCAGGCAACAGACGTGCTGGCCTGATTCCGCTCCGTGATCGGTGAGGGGGCGGGGATGGGGGGCGCAATGTGCAGCCGCACGGTCCCGCCCCCCCACGCTCCCCTGGCCACCTGCCCTCCTGGAGACGGGTGGGAGCAGCAGCCAATCCAGCTGCTACACCCAATCCCAGCCCATGGCCGGGACCACGGCTGGGAAGCGGCGGCAGTAACAGACGTTACCAGCTGCCGATTCCCGTCCATGATCAGAGTAACCACGGTTCCGGGGTTGAGGCCGGCCTCACCTCCGGAACCGTGGTTCAGGGATTCCCACCGGGTGTTCACTGTGGTGAACATCTGGTGTGACCCCCTTCAGACGTTATGGGCTCTCTGCCATGACGGGTGGTTCACTGTGTCAAAACGGAGGCCCGTAACGTCTGAAAATACCCATGGTGATGAAGGACGGAGAGACCCCTGGCTGTGTGCTGCTCCTGTTAAATGCCAGGTCGGTCGTTAATAAATCCTTTGGGGTCAGGGACTTGATCCTTGAACAGGAGGTTGACCTGGTATGTATCACAGAGACCTGGTTGGACAAAGAGTCAGGGCCTATTTTGGCTGACCTGGTTCTCTGTGCAGCATCAGCCATGGCTAGAAGGATTGGGGGGGGAGGGGGGAACAGGACAGTGTAGCCATGATTTTTAGGGATGATTGGGCCATACGGAGATGCAGACTCCGTCCGGTATGGAGGGCCTTCACCTCGTAGTTTATTTGGTGTGTGGAGACAAATTAGGGGTGCTGCTTGTACAGTAGCATCCCAGCCTGCTTTAGCTGATCTGGTGTTGGAAGTGTGGTTGCATTCTCCATGACTGGTTGTCCTGGTGGACTTCAGCATCCATGCCAACACCAGTGTTAGGGGGAAGAGCAGGAGTTCATGGCCACCATGGCAACCATGGACTTGTCTCAGGGGATATTTGGCCCAACTCAAAAGGGAGGGCATACTCTGGGTTTGGTATTCTGCACCAGTCATGAGGTCAGGGAGGTGCCATCTATGCCCTTTTCATGGAAAGATAATTATCTCCTGCAGGCCATTCTCCCAGAACATGTCTACCCCCGGTAGGGTCGGGTGTGGAATCTATTTGTTTGGTTTGCCCCCGGAGACTTATGGAACTGGATCTATCCAGAATGCTCTGGGGGATGTGCCTTCTGACCTTGATGGCCATACACTTGAGGACCTTGTCATGGAACACCTTGTTGACCAAGGTCATTGACCAGACGGCTCCTAGGTGTCTGCTCCCTGCGCACAGGTGGCACAAGGCCCTGTGGTTTACGGATGACCTGCGCCTGCTGAAGCAGGAAGGGAGGCGGTTAGAGTGATGGTTGCGCCGGACCCATGCTGAAGCTGACCGATTGTGACATAGAGTTCTTTTGAGAACCTATGCTGTGGCTATGCGGGCAGCAAAGAAGGTTTTCTTTGCTACTCTCATATCGTCTGCAAAGTCTCGTCCAGTTGAGCTTTTCTGGGTGGTGAAGGGTCTGGTCAGTCCGGCCTCTCTCCACCTGGAACTGGAGGCATCCAGTGCTCGCTGTAACCAATTAACAGACTTTTTTCTGACAAAATTGCTTGCATTCACCACTGTTTTGATGCTGTGTTTGAGGCAGGGAGTGTACCTGAAGCTATGAATGCCCCGCCTTGTCCTGTTTTGTGGGATCAGTTTGGGTTGATATAGTTCTCTGATGCAGAGGAGATGCTGGGGGCTATGCAGGCCATGACTTGTGAAATTGATCCATGTTTGTCCTGGTTGGTCAAGGCGAGTCGGGAGATTTTGGAAGCATTGGTGGCTGGTGTGGTCAATGCCTCCTTTGTGGAGGGCATGGTCGTGGAGTGCCTGAAGGAGGCTGTGGTATGGCGCTTGCTCAAGAGGCCATATGTCAACATGGACTGCCTTGCCAACTATCAACCTGTCTCTAACCTAACCTTTTTAGGGAAGGTTATTGAACGGACAGTGGCCAAGAAGCTCCAGCGGCATCTGGACTGAATTGGTTTCCTTGATCCTTCGCAGTCAGGATTTCATCCGGGATATGGTACGGAGACTGCACTTGTGGCTTTGGTCGATGATCTGCACTGATAAAGGTAAAGGTAAAGGTAGATCCACTCTTTTGATTTTGTTAGATCTTTCAGTGGCATTTGACATGGTTGAACACGAGTTGTTGGTGACATGTCTGCGGGACTGTGCTGGGTGGGTGGGACTGTTCTTGAATGGTTCTGCTCATTCCTGGCTGGTAGAACTCAGTATTTGGTTCTGGGGGAGTGTTCACTTCTTCACAGGATCTTACATGTGGAGTGCCTCAGGGTTCTATTCTGTCCCCTGTCCTGTTCAATATATATATGCAGCTGTTGGGTGAGACGGTGAGAGGATTTGGAGTTGGGTGTCATCAATATGCTGATTACACCCAGCTATACCTCTCGTATTCATCTGACCCAGACCCTGCAGTCTCTGTGTTTACCCAGTGCCTGACTGCGGGGGGGGAGATTGGATGAGGATGAGTCACCTTAAGCTGAATCGCGACAAGATGGAGGTGATGCTGGTGGGTAAGGGTGTGTGCGGAGGCTCCCATCATTAATAGGGTGCGTCCAACTCTGGTCCCAAAAGTTCAGAGTTTGGAGGTTCTCCTTGATTCACAGCTTCACCTGGATGCCCAGGTGGCGGCTGTGGTGAGGAGTGAATTTAGTAAGTTACATCTGGTCCGTTGTCTTCAACCATATATCTCAAGCCCCAATTTGGCCACCATCATCCATGCATTTATCACCTCATGGCTTGACTACTGCAATGCGCAGTGGGGCTACCCTTGGTAACAATCTGGAGACTTCAGCTGATGCAGAATGCGGCATCCTGCCTCCTAGCAGGGGTGGCCCACCGGGAGCACATCACATCAGTGCTCCGTTCTCTGCACTGGCTGCCTATAGTCTTCTGGGTTCGCTTAAAGGTGTTGGTTATAACTTGTAAAGCACTATATAGCCTGGGCCCTGTCTACCTGAGGGACCACCTCAACACCCCCACCCCCCCGTGTCCTTGATCAACCCCTGCAGTCCTCCAGGGGCACCCTGTTAGAGGTCTCCTGGGTTTCATGGGGGTGGGGCGATATTTGAAAGGGCATTCTCCGTGGCTGCACTGGAACTCCCTCCCGGCAGAGATTCTACTCTCTCAGGACCTCTCCTTATTTCACAGTTGATACAAGACCTGGCTGTTTTGCCAGGCATTTGGTGAGGGGAATGGAAGAGGGTTTAAGTTGGATTGTTTTAATTGAGCTTTTAATGTTTTATTTTATCCTGAATTTTATACTTGATGGTTACTTATGTTTGTTGTACACCACCCTGAGTTGCTGTATGGTGAATAGGGAAGTATAAAAATGTTGATAAAATAAATAAATAAATAAATAAATAAATGTCTCATCTCTCTGGTACAAATTTGAGGTAACTCTACCTCAGTCGATGGCATTAACCCATATTTGCATTGCTGTGATAGATATCAGAATTTGCTCTGGGGAAAATCAAGTTTCTATGGCAGGCACACCCCAAGTGAGTATTCCTCTTCAATACAGGGGGAATGAAACACAGTGATAGCTCAGTAGAGTCCTGTAGGCCACACAAATTCAAAATCGATGGGAGAAACAACTTCCATCCCTAGCAGTTAAGGGAAATGCAGCTGCTCTCATTGGAATTCATACTTTCTCTTAACAATTTGATGAAAACAAAAACAACAAGGGCAAGTGTTCTCTAAATAGCTGGGAGGTTTTTTCTATGAGTTCATGAAAAAAAGTGGTGGGGTGCTTTAGTTTATATTGATGATAAGACAAATCTGCTGGGCATAAAATAAATCTGAAAGCAGCCCTTCAATCAAAGTGTTCTACTTGCTGGAGCTCCGTACTCACTACCTCTCTCTTTCCCCCTGCCCCAAACTGTGAAGTGAAGATTTAACCACAGCTCTTATCCAGATACATACAGAGCCCTGAACACTATATTGCACCCTTCTGTGTTATAGTGTGAATGGGATTTTACATGGGAAGCAAATTTATTTTGCATGGATTCTAGGGAAGGATGTTACAAAGGCCAGGGGGAACACTTTTATAATCAGAACAGGAGATGTGAGGTCCCAGAGAAGAGGGTTTTTGCTATCTGTGCTCAGGGCTGTTGGAACAATTGAAAAGTGAGGCCATACTGGAACTACGACTGCCTGTGGTCATTTCAGTAAGAGTGTCTCCCCGCCCTTGTCCTCCACTCTGGTTGCAATCCACAGAGATCGGTGTTGCGGCACCTTACCTTTACCAGGACTGTTGTTAACTGTGTCTGCTCCCTCAGTTTTCCTCTCCATATGTCAGTCTGCCATAGGCTTCTGGGCTGCTTTTGTGCTATTGTCCCCTGTGGCTGAGGAACCTGATCTTTACAATACTCTAGGGGAAATGAGCTCTGGTTCCTGATGCACCACCTGAAAATAGTCCCTGAAAGCTCCGTCCAGCCTCAGGTGGGGCACATCTAAAGTACTTTGAGTATGGCCTCCGCCTCCCCTTCAGCCAGCCCAGTCCACCAGTCAGGGGGTTCTCCCACTAACAACTAGGTCCCCATGGGTTGCATACTCAAACTTAAAGGCCCCCCTGAGCCTGAAGGAAGGGCAGCATATACATTTAAATTGATTAACTAATTCATAATTAATTAATTAATTGATTAACTAATTCATAATTGATTGATTGATTGATTGATTGATTTAATTAACAAGGAAAGGTCCCACCTGGATCAAGTAGACTCCTATCTCTCAGACAGTTCTGGGATGTATCCAGGGGTTCCCACTTGATCGGGCTTTCACCTCAGCCCAGTTCCCTGCTAGCACACAGGGTTACAGCTCCTGCCAATGAAGCATCCTTTCCCTCAGGACTCTGCTCTGCTCTCAAAGCCAGAACCACGCCTATACCCTCTCGCCACACCAGCCACTCTTCTTTCTGAGCTTCAGGCTTTTCTAGCCTTAGCTAAGCCCATGTGTGATCAGTCAGATGACCTAGTTAGGTCTGGAGCCACAGTCTTAAATGGCCAACGGCCCCCTAACTATTACACCCTGCCACAGCCCTACAAACTGAAGTCCAGAATTAAATTGAAGTGTGGTAAACCAGTTTTCCTCTTCCAGATAGTCTCACTATTTCATTACAAATCCTTCCTTTTCCAAGCTTTATAATCCGTTACTCGCTTTTCCTCCTCAGCACCCCTACAGGAACAAGGCCTTGCCGAAACAGATGTAAAATGTGTCTTCACATCTCTACTGCAAACAGCATCCAGACATCCCATGGAAATCTATTCAGAATACAAAGGGACCTACAACTGCAAATTGAAAAATCTGGTGTACCTCATTCAGTGCACTAAATGTTCCCATGGAAACTATGTAGATGAAACCCACCAACCTCTGCACAAATGCATGAAGTTGCACGGAAAAAAAGATGAATAAGAGTACAGATTCTACTGTTGGCATTCACTTCTCACAAAGTGACCACTCCATTTCTGACTCTGTCTTAAATGGAAACCTCTGTCTTAAATGGAAACCTATGCAACACCATTACAAGGCGAGCCTGGGAACAAAAATGCATACCTCTACTAGGTACAAAGAACAATGGACTCAATTTAGAAATGGGTTTCACAACCCATTAAATAAATTTGTTAGTCTAATGACTTCCTACAGCTACAGGAAGCTTTAAGTTTACATACTATCAGTAGCTCTTATTCTAGTCTTTTGAATTTCAGACCTCCTACCTGGGGATCATTCTCAGCTTCTCTCCTCCCTTCTCCACTGTTTCCAATCTCTATATTATACCTCACTGCTTTGCTCAGTCTATAATTCTAAATCCTGACTTGCCAGACGAAGGACCCTGTGAGATCTGAAAGCTTGTATACCTCCACCAACTGGTCCAGTAAAAGATATCATTATATTACTTTGTCTCTATTGCCTATATTTGGGACCACGATGACAACCTTACTTTCTCATCTTCCTCTGGGCTCACGTCTTTTCCAGTCTTGTTTTGGATTTGCCATCTCAATTTCTGGCTCTTTCGACAGCCCAAATGTCTTTGCCACTGCTGCTTCATCTCTGATAGGGGTGTGCATTTCGTTTTTGTTGTTATGATAACAAAACCAAAAAATTAATTTTTCTTTTTCATTATTTTAATAATGAAAATGACAAATAATAATTACAAAAATATTTTTTGTTTTTGAAATAATGGGAGAAACCTGAAAAATGTATTAGTGACTATAACATTTTTGATTCTTATTCAATTCTGATGAAACTTGGGGATACTATACCCCCAACAGAGGGCACTATCTGTACCAGGCTTTGAAAAGGTTTGATAACAGGGACTGAATTTAGAAGCAATTGAATGTTGTGATATTATTAAAAGCTTCATACACATTCCTAGTTACAACCTTTTTATCTTTCATCTAATTTTCATGAAACCTGGGAATATTATGTCACTCCAAAAGTTTAACATTCCTGCCAAATATCAGAAAGATTGGCTACACCATCCTGATCTTATAAGCTGTTAACTTGAAAATACATTTCTAGTTGTAACATTTTTATATTCCATCCTGATTACAAAATATTTGGCAGACATATATCAAATACCTTTCCTGTCATTTTCGTCAAACTACAGGGCTGTTTGATCAAGTGACCCAATTTTATAACCAATTGAAATTGTCCTCTTGTAGACCATTATTCAGATAAATAGCAGCACATGCAGTGCCAGTCAGAGGCAGGCACATGGCATAGCAGGGGGAGGGAGACTGTAGGAGGGAGGATGAGGAGCAACACAACAAACAGACACATTCATTGGCCAATTACTACATGGTTCCAGCTTTACATGACCAATTGATAGTGGCTTCAAGGCAGACATGGAGATGGTCCTGAGGCAGACATAGAACGGACATAACTGGGACTTTGGGGATAGCATCTCATAATCAGGAAACATGGTTTACACATCCAGGCTGGCCAATTATCATCAAAATCACATTCTGCAGCACTGTGACAGAGGACATAAGAGAATCTCTATTGGCTCTTTCCTAAACAGATGCTTCCAACTTCCCAGTAACAAGTAGGGGAGAGATGTTTGGATGGCCACAGCACAGAATGAGGATATTTGGTTGACATTTCTTCTGGCCAATTGACATCACAAACCGATCTTATACAACAGTGACACACGTAAGAGAATCCCTGGCATAGGCTCATTCTCTGCATATACTGTGCAGGCATATAAAATTGGAACCCTTTAAAACAGATTTCTGATATTTGGCATAGATGATCCTGAAAGTATGAGATACAGCCCCACCAAATTTCATGTACACTGGTTGGACTACAAAGATGTTAGTCAGACATTCGTTAATAAATTGTGTATACCACTAGGACCCTTTATCCAATCCTTCTGAAAGTTGGCATATATAGTAATCATGGGGGGTGGTATAAACCTGCGAAGTTTCATCTACATTAGATGGAAGACAAAGATGTTACAGCCAGGAATGTATATGCATATTTTTGCAAAATTGCATAATTCAACTGCTTATAAAATCTGATTCCTTTATCTACTTTTTCTGAAATTTGGTACACTCAATTCCTTCCAGGTTATGTACAATCTCACCACATTTCATACAAATATAATGAAAAACAAAAACATTATAGCCAACAATATGTTTTCCATTGAAACCAATGGAAATAAAAAAATGAAAGCAAAAACGAAACCCAAATTTTTATGTTTATGAAAACGAGAAAGACATATTTAAATAGCAAAAACCAAAAATGAAAACAAGAATGACATGGGTCCCTGGTGCACACCTCTATGAGACAGTCTGTCTGCTTTCCTCCTACCGGATGGATACATACACACACGCTGAAGGAGTCCCATGCTGGTGATACCAGTCTCAAACACTCACTGGCCCATATCTTCCACAGATTTTGCTGGACCTTCCTCCATTCTTCCCCTTATTTGTGGGATGGTTTCCATAAAGTAATCTGCATTACTACATCCTTCTTCAACTCCCCCTTCAGGAGATCCCTTAGCTGTCAAACATGCAAAACTGTTCATCTCTCTCCACTATGGATGAAAACAGAGGTGACACTAACCACCCTTTAACCACCCTTGGTGGTCATTTATGCAAGTTTCAGGGCTGCATAGGGCACCAATACAGCCCTGCAACATGCATAAATAACCACCAAGGGTGGTTAAAGGGTGGTTAGCGTCATGTCTGTTTTCAACCTTTGTGAGTTTGACTGAAAAGGAAATGTCAGCTAGAGCTGAAATGAGTTTGGAGCAAACCCATTTAATCCTACGTGACTGAGCACTTGTTTTTCACAATTTGGGGTATTTTGTTCATTTTTTTTGTTTTTTAATTTGAAAATTAACGTGATGCCAGAAATTGCAAAAATCAGGTGCTCGCTCATCGTTTGAATGTCAGGTCAAGTGCACAGTGCTCGAAATCGAAAAGTAATCCTGAGCATTGTCTTTCCTACCCATTTCAGCTCTAGTTAGTAACCACAATTGTGCAAATACGAGATGTCTTTCAAGACATTCTCTAAATGATTTCATAAGAACAAACTAACACTTTTCCTCCTAAAATTTCAAAGCAGTGCATGTGGTTTTATCTGCATGGCTCCTATTGACTTAAATGAGAATCATGCAGCTAAATCCTTGTCTAAATCTTTAGAAATTCAGGGTAGCTTTAGCAAGACTTAGATTATCTATCATTCCAATCAACTCAATCAAGCTGGTCCACATCTAGCATGCAAATAAAAGTGGCTTTTGCCTGAGGCTTGTACAGTTTCTCCAATCTATATCTGACAACAACATAAGGCTATGTTAGGTGTTCACTTTATAGCAGTTTCCCTATTGTTAGGAACTTAGTTATCAGTCAAGAAGAAAACCTCTAGTCATGGGAGTATCTTCAAAGTAAAATTTGTGTTGGTTATTGACCCATGAAAGCCCTGCCCCCATATCTCTGGAATTCCAAAGAGGAAGTTTGTGGGGCACACATCCTCCCATGTCCCCTGCTATAATTAGTCAATTGTCTCTAGTTAAATTCATTTACTTGAAAATCTTTCATCTGCCAAATGTGCAGTGAAGTGAGGCCTACTCTAAGGGAAGTTGAAAGTCTTAGAGAAGTTGGGAGTCAGAGTCTGGAATATCCAACTTTAGAGGCATCTGATTCATAGAGACAAGCAAGAAGCAACAACGCCCAATTTCCAGCCAAGGGTCAAATGCCAAGAAATCTGAGGAACATCACTGCCATGGAACTAGCAAAGCTCATGGTCAGGGATGGTGCATGGATCAACAGCCAGGAGCTCTGTCATAACAGGGTCCAAGGTAAGGCACAAAACAGGGAAAAGATGAGGTTCAGGCATTGAAGTTACTGACAAGCCACTGACTGCTTAATTCCTCTCTGGTAGGTAGATCTCAGCAGGGCCCGAGCCCCACCCACATATCAAACATTGGTCCCTCAAGGGATAGACTGGCATAGGGGACAACAAATGAGAAAACAGGGAAGGAGGTGTAGACCACTGGGTAAACACTGGGAAAAAATAAGGTATCCGGACTGGGATGATGAGCAGAAAACTCAGGATGGCACCCACTAGTCTGTGAAGAAGTCAGGGAAACCAGTAGATGCCAGATAGAGGAACTCCACCTAGAGATGGGAAGTAGGGATGGGCGAACCGAACCATCAAACCTGAACTCGGGTTTCGAACCGAACGATCGAACATCCGAACATCCGAACTGCTTTCTGATCGCCCATCCCTATTGGGAAGTGGACAATAGGCAGAATATGTTCCCATAGTCACAGGAAGCCTCTCTCTCCAAACCTCCTCCTGAGAGATTGATAGAGGGTCATTTTGCCAGTTTGACCAACACAAGGAGGAGGTTGACAAGAAAGTCCCTGGACTTTATGGAGCTATGGATAGGATGTCTGTAAATATTGCTGAGGGGCAAAGTACAGCCAGGTCCTTAATCAGAAGTTCTGGAGGAGGCAAAAAAGGGGTTCAAGCCTGGTTCAATCTAAGTAGGCATAAGAAAGAGTCTCCCCTGTGCTGCAGAACAGGGTAAGTGTCATGGACATCCATGAACAACACAAGAAACAAGCTCCTGCTTGTGCTGAGTGGACTAATCTCATGTTCTGTGCCCAGCAAATTTCTCCTCATTGCTGTCTCAGATAATTCTGCTTCTATTTTGGCAGTAAAATAAATTGGTCTCTATGAATTAAGCACAAATATGAAATATGTGACTTTGGGGGGATAGAGGTCAGCTTCTCCATGTGTGTGTGTGTGTGTGTGTGTGTGTGTGTGTGTGTGTGTGTGTGTGTGTGTGTCCCACTGCCCTTTTTAAAACTGTCCTCATGCCACCAGACAAGAAAAAGATTCTCCCCTCCCACCTTCAAAATTAAATAGTAATATAGTGAGCCTCTGTGGGAAGGGTGGCATATAAATTTGAATAAATCAATAAAATTAAATAAATACCCAGGCTGGTTCACAGAATTGTTTAGAAGGGGGGTAAAAAAAAATCTATCATAGGGGCTATTCTACACACTTGTGGTGCAAACCTTTACAAGATTCAGAAAAGGTGCTCATTTTCTTGCATCTTTTCTTTAATAGTCCAGGTGCTCTGATGATTCATTTCACCAAGGAGCTGATCCACTTTGAGATTTTATCTATGGGCAACACTTTTTTCTCAACTTCATGCTTTCTTTATCAAGTACCTGGTATCTTCCTGATTATTTACAAGGTTTTGATGGTGATCAGTCTCCCCGAGCCTTTGGGAAGCTTCCTTGAGCATCTGGGAAGGGCGGCATATACATTTAAATAAATAAATAAAATAATATCACCTAGGCTATGACTTTTAACTACAGACCATATTTGGCCATATTTGGATGGGATGTGAAAAGGTCGATGAGAAGATGTACCTCCTGATGCCACAGTTCCTGGTTACATCAAAAGTTCCTGGGAATACTGATGTAGTTCACTTATTATTAATAAAAACAACGTGAATTAGGCTAGTTCAAAAGTAGCTTTTCCATTTCTATGGAACAGTTTCATGGAAATGGAAAAGCTGGTAACATTTCAAATGGAATTTTGTTCAAAAAAAAATTTCAATCAGAATTCTGATCAAGACATTTTGCACATGTGCAATACGGCTGCAGAGAGGAATTGCATCCATTCTGATTTCTGGCTAGAACAATTGAACCACTTGGTTCTGACAGAATTGGAACACGGGTGGAATTTCTCTTTTGCCACTAATGTGAATGACAGTAGTTCCTAAAGCAGAGGTGAGGAAACTCCAGTCCAAGGGCCAAATCCAGCCAGCTGCTGTCTTTTATTTGGCCCCTTTGGCATTCTTGGATCCAGTTTGTTAATACAGTACCTACCCTCAAGCACTGAAAGAGTTTGCTCAGGACAAGAGAAGGGAACAAAGATGAGACCATGTACTCAAGTATACAGGGGATGGCGCTATTTCACAGATCCATGATACAGACCCTCCCCTTTCTACCCTCATCCTAAACACCACACCCCCAATTCCTATCTGGTCCATCAAGTTTCTACTAATTTTC
>QEPC01012945.1:275807-311512 GCA_003113815.1 Sphenodon punctatus | reverse complement strand
GTCCTGACCTCCGGAAGGGTGGTTAGCCTTGTCCCCTACTGGTGATTGTCTGTGGTGAGCATCTGCTGAATGCCGATCAGACATTCGGGGCTCTTTGGTCCCACCACGGGGTTGTGTGTGGTTCACTGTGGTTGACTGTGATATCGTAACGTCTGAAATTACCCTATAAAAGTCTTTTACTGAAAATGTCAGACATACATACAAAATGTGGAATGAAAAAACATTCCTAATAATCCAGAAAATATGTACAATAAAATGTAATTAAAAACCCATACAACCGAAGAAACCTCTTTGGTTGTATGGGTTTTTAATTACATTTTATTATTCACATTTTCTGGATTATTAGGAATGTTTTTTCATTCCACATTTTGTATGTATGTCTGACAATTTCAGTAAAAGTCTTTTATAGTTATAGTAGATTGTTATTTCATATGGCTATTGTATAGTAGCATTGTCATGGTTATTTTCTCATTCCAGCTCTTTTGTGTCATTTACATACTCTGTCAGAGAGACACTCACAGTACTCAATCTAGGATAAGGGTAGAATATGTTTTTCATAAAGAGGCTGGACAGCCATCTTTCAGGGATGTTGTAGCTGTAGGAATCCTCCGTCAAAGCAGAGGGTTGGACTAGATGCCTTTTGAGGTCCTGTTCAGCTATATGATTCTATGGAGGGGTGCATGGGAACTCCATATAGGGGTACATGGGGATGAAGAATAGGCTTTGTCATATATTCTTGCTCTGTAATGGGGATGAACTCTCCAAAATTAAAAATAAGAAGATTCAAAATTTGCTTAAAAATGTGCAAAAAGATTAAGAAATCATGCAGATCAGAGATGTATCCATCCTGTGTTAAGTTGCTTTCATAGTTGATATGTGTTAATACAAAGGCAGCAACAGAATTCTCTCATCGAATAATAATATCCGTATATTGCGTATGGGGTGCTTTCCATTTTCCAAGCTTCATGCACGTTAATAGAGCTATGAATAAGGTCTGGATAAACTACATAGCTTATTGGCTTGCTTAATGGGATGTGGGGACTGTTTCATTCTGTGGTAGGTCACCAGTTCCGGAACCTGCTTCTACTCAGGTAAGCTGTTGTGGCGTGTGTATAACAACTTTCGTTCTTGGTTGACAGGTGTCCACATAGTCACTGGCACTTTCAGAACAGAGGTCAAGATTTTTAATGTGCACAGACCGAGCTACTTTCTTCATCTCCTGAGCCTCCTGAGGTAGGAGTTGTCAGGGCAGCATGGTAAAGTGACTTTTTCTGCTGCTATGCTGTCCCTGACCTGTCTACAATACTGTCAGTCCAGGCACTAATGTACTTAAAAAAGATGTATGGAAAAAAATGTCATAAATAGCGAGAAGAAAGTTGAAATGCACAAAACAAGTGTTATTGGTTTCTTTGTAGCTTTGCATATTTGAAGTATATTAATCTTACAAAAGCAAGAGACTATTAATGCTGCTTTGGAGTAAAAGAAGTGGGTTACTTGCTACCTTATTTATTTCTATTTGTGCACAGTGGTTTTTGCTAGTGCTTTTTAAAGTTGAGGGACACAATGACATATCGAGTTGCTAGCAGTGCTTGTAGTCAACCATACTTTCGAGCTTGATAGGCAAATGTGCATTTAACAAGACTTCTGTTTTCAAAATGATTCTCTTTTTACTGTCACCATCTGTTGACAGGACCCTAAATATGGGAATTATGCTGAATCCTTTACACTGACTGCTAGGTTCTGGTGATATGATCTATTGCAGGCATATCAAGTTAAAATTGGATCAGGAAAGCAGAGTTGCAATTGTGAGCTATCAAAGTGGTGTAGTGTCGTTAAACTGTGTCGTTTGCAGAAAATAGAGTGCCCAAAGAAAAATTGCTGAGGCTATTTTAAAGTTGCAGGAGCATGGAAAACAGAGCCAAAGCAGACCAATTTTATTTATTTATTTATTTATTTTTAAAGTCTGTCTTTTTAGGTTGAATAGTGAGTACATATGTTTAATGAGAAGAACTGGAATCATGAGAGTACAGCTCTTTTCACACAGACACTCTAACACTGATAAAACGGGTGTTTACATTTTATTATGCATGTTGCAGGGCTGTAGGTATGCTCTATGGGTGCCCTGCAACATGTATAATAAAATGTAACACCCATTTTATCAGTGTTAGAGTGTCTGTGTGAAAAGGGCCTACTTGAAAGAAAAAAAGTCAACAACAATAGCTATCGTTTGAGTTACAGTATCTGTCAGTGATGCTGTAGGCAGATAATATTGTGCCTGAAGCAGAGGGGAAGGACTAGATGCCCTTTACAGCACTACGATTCTATGATTCTACATCACAGCAGAGAGAAATTAAAAAAAAATCCAGTTAAGGAGACAATGCAAGTATTGTCAGTATTTAGCAGCAAAGCAGCACAATAAATACTAGGGGTAGAACACTGGAGGGAATTTCACTTTTGTTCTTTTAAGTTTGGTTTTAAGTTAATTTTAGGATTTAAATACTGTTTTGTTTTATGGTTCCGTATTTGAATCCTTTGAAACCTTTAAAATAATGTAACATTTGTTACTGCACATGTACACAATGACCACCAGGCCATTCAGTGTCAGTGACATTTTGGAAAAGGGCAACCCAGTCTGGAGTTACGAATCTGCATTTCCCCAGGCCCCATCCCCTGGGGCCTTGGCATGGTATTTAGTACTTACTGGCCTCGGAAGGATTGATTGAAGCACTATCACTTCTGTGCAGAACCAAAACGGTGGTGACGTTGTCTTGGCCACCTCCGTTTTGGTTAAGGGCAGTGGTCATTTTGTGAAAGTTCAAAACAGCCCTGGTGGCCATTTTGCACATGCGTGATCTGAAGCAGGGAGGATGCCACAGCGAGGGCATCCTCCCTGCTTCAATTAAGCCCTCCAAGGCTGGTAAGTACACTCCAGGGCCCCGAGGGATGGGGGTGGGGGGAAATATGGATCCAAAACTCGGATCTGTAACTGGGAGGGCCTAAATTACAGGTTGCTTCAGATTAACCTGTAATGATCTGTTCTGGGCTGTTACAGATTAATAATTTGAAACCAACATTCCCATCCCTAAATTGCAAACAGATATGCTGGTCAGTGGAACACCAGAAGCATTGTTTTGTTATGTGGTCTATGTAGAGAATACCTGCTTACAGTTTATCTGTTGACACTTTATTCGATACATCATCAACTTTCCATTCCCTAGCTCTGGTCTTGGTTCTCTGTCACGCTAGAGCCAGCACCGCCTGTTCCCTGCAGTTTTCTGACTTCGCTCCCTTTTGTCTGTAGACCCCTGAGACTCCCATTGTCTTGGGACTTGTTCTCCTGAGTCCTTTTTTAGAGGTAAGTACCTAATCTCCCTTGTGTTCTCATTCGTGGTTTTAAAGGATTTAAAGGATAAAGTGAAGTTAAAGGGGAGCTACTTATCTTGGCCAATAATTTTGGTTAAAGCAAGGAAGGATGCTTTTACTCCAGAGGACTTTCTCATTTGTACTGGAGAGAGGTAATTACTCCCTCACCATCTGCCCCCTTCCCCCCAACCAAATCCTCTGGTGTCTTAGAAAATTTCAGCACTTCCTCTTGTGTTTCACTTACAGTGACTGGTGGCACTTTCCCACGTGACAAAATGTGCACCATTTGCCTCTGTGAGAAACTCTGAGAGGAAAATGCTGCACAGCTTTTGTCACGTGGGAAAACAAAGGCGTGTGGCTTTGGCACCAATCATGTGGAGGATGTAGAGCTCCGTTTTCCAGCTCTGCCTCCTATGCAAGATTGGCACCAAAGCTGTGTTCTTTGTTTCCCCATGTGACAAAAGCCGCACAGCATTTACTTTTCGGAGTTTCTTGCAGAGGCAAATGGTGCATATTTTGTCATTTGGGAAAGTGGCCTCTGTCTCACTGTCTGCTTATCATTCTAGCACCTCCTGTTGGAAGTTTCCTGCATGTTCCTTCCCCAGTGGGGAGATCAGGGGAAGAGAAGAGTTGCTTACCCTGTTTGCCTCTATTTGTGAAGGACAGGGGTGTAGAGAGTTTGCCTGAGAAATAAGCCCTTGGAGCATCTACCTGTTAGGTTTACATACCACTTTGTACTCAGCTGGTCAGGCAGCTTTCTCTCCTGTTCATAAGAACATAAGAAATGCCATACTAAGTAAGACCAACTATGCCACCAAGCCCAATATCCTTCTTGGGTAATTTCAGACGTTACGTGATCACGGTCAACCGTGGACAATCCCCTGTGGTGGCGGATGGTCGCGTAACGTCTGTGTGCTCGCCGCCAGACGTTCACCATGGTGAACCACCGGTGGTTAGCAAATTAACCACGCTTTCGAGGATGGCTCAGGTGCCATCTCCAAAAGCGTGGTTAATTGAACCATGGCCTGGAATCGGCAGCTAGTAACGTCTGTCACCGCCGCCGATTCCGGGCTGTGGTCCAGACCCTGGGACAGAATCCGGCTGCTGCGCCTGCCCGTCTCCCGGAGGGCAGTCAGTCCAGGGAGCGTGGGGGGGGGGCGAGGCGGGGCTGTGTGGCTGCACGTTGCGCCACGCAGCCCTTCCCCCAATTACCTGTCGGAATCAGTTGGCTCGTCTGTTGACGGGCAGTTTTGATTCCGGCGGGAAATCAAAAGGTGATTCCACCCCCATCACGTCTGAAATCACCCCTTGTCTCTGAAAGTAGCCTATTTTGGTCATATGGGAGAAGTACCAGCAGTTACAATGGGAAATCCATTCCCTGTTGATCACTCCCTGCTCCCGACAGTAAGGAGTTCCCATCTCTTAATCTACTTGGCTAATAGCTGTTAATGGGACCTATTCTCCAACTTATCCAGTCCTTTTTTAAACCCAGCTATTCTACTGACCCTGACAACCTCCTATGGCAACAAATTCCATAATTTAACAGTGTGTCATATGAAAAAAATACTTTCTTTAATTTGTTTTAACTATGCCATCAGTTAGTTTTATGGAGTGTCCTCTAGTTCTAGTGCTACTTGAGAGGGTAAATAAATGTCCCCTATCTACTTGTTCCATTTCACTCAAGAGTTTAAAAACCTCTTATCATATCCCCTCTCTTCTCTTCTCCAAGCTGAAGAGCCCTAACCTACCAAACCTCTCTTTATACAGAAGCCATTTCAAACCCTTGATCATTTTTTTTTCCCCTTCTCTGCACCTTTTCAAGTTCTACTATATCCTTTTTGAGATGGGGTTACCAGAATTTCACACAGTACTCAAGGTTCGATATTGTCAGCTCCTGCCAATGGGGCTCCCTGGCGGCAGCTACGAGGCTTCTGGAGGGCGCAGCGACCCGCAATCCATCCCCCCTGCACGGGCTGCAGCACCTCCGTCACTTGTAACTGACCCTGTGCCACCTGCAGCCTGGCCACCACGTCCGGTTGCCAAAGCAACCCTGACAGCGGTATTATGGCAGAGCCCCGCCTCTCCACCTCACGGGACGTGAGGTCATCCCAGGAGCCCGTGCGCTGCTCCGTGCACCTCCAGGCATGTTGGGGGTGGAGTCTTGACTACAAACACCAGCACTGCCAGACATGCAGTGCCGAGAAGCTGGCCCCCAAAGCTAAGTGTGTTTTTTGCCTTGTCTTGTTATTGTTTATCCTTGTTGCTACCCTTACTGTGGACCCAGCCATCACCCTCTCCCCCTGTCCTTCCCTCTGATGCGTGGTGATGACCCTCGTTGTTCCCCCTTGTTGACCTCCTGCCCTCTTGTGAAATGTGGTTGTGGGTTGTGCTTCTAGTGAGAGTGTGAATGCTTGTGGAACCTTGTTGTTTCCCCCCCCCTGGTCTGAGTGTGGCGTTTGAGAAGATTGCCAGCCCTCTTTCCCCTTCCTGGGGTTTCTTCTTCCCCCCGTATAGCATGGAAGTCCCATGGATCCTTCCCGCCAGACCTGGATCCTCACCCCTGTGGTCCCAGATCACTGCCTCAGTGGTTCTCCTTCACCCCCCCCACTCTGTGAGTGTGTGTGTGGTGAGGTCGTCCTCTCACTTAAAAGCTCTGCACCCTATGATGATAGGGGCCTGATCTCCTGGAAAGCCTATAGGCCGCAATACTATCCTGATGGGCATTGTTTCCCAGGGTGCCCTTTGCAGAGCGTGAGGTTGTGGTCCCTGCGTGAGTGGAAGGGGTCTTTTCTGGTTCCCTCCCTCCCCATGACAGGTTGCACCATTGATTTATATAGCGGCATTATGATATTTTCAGTTTTATTCTCTATCCCTTTCAGAATAATTCCTAATATTCTGTTTGCTTTTTGACCGCTGCTGAGCATTGAGCTGAGGATTTCAATGTATTGTCCACAATGAATCCAAAGTCCTTTTCCTGAGTGGTTACTCCTAATTTAGAACCCAGCATTGTGTACACATAAGGTGAAAACAGACATGACGCTAACCACCCTTTAACCACCCTTGGTGGTTATTTATGCATGTTGCAGGGCTGTATTGGTGCCCTATGNTAAATTTCTTCTGACATTTAAGTGCCCAATCACGTAGTCTCACAAGATCCTTTTGCAATTCTTCACAGTCTTCTCATGTTTTAACTATCTTGAATAACTTTGTGTCATCTGCAAATTTGTCACCTCACTCTTTATTCCTTTTTCCAGATTATTAATGAAGATATTAAACAACACTGGTTCCAGTAAGGAGCACTGCGGCACTCCACTATTTACTTCTCTCCATTGTAAAAGCTGACCATTTAGTCCTATCTTTTCTTTCCTAGCTTTTAACCAGTTACCGATCCATGACAGGACACAGTCTATTATGATCCCATGGCTAATTAGGGTATTTTCAGACATACGAGATCACAGTGAACCACAGTGAATACCCACCTGTGGTCACTGTGCCCTGCACGTCTGTTCGGCGGCCGCCAGATGTTTGCCACACTGAATACCCACATGGGGTCAATTTCAACCACGCTTCCCAGGCTCCTGGTGCAAGAATCCCCGGAAGCGTGGTGAAAGTGATTCCCGGTGGGCATCAATAAAAAGTAACGTCTGGTTGGATATCATGGCCCGGAATCCCCGGCGGGATTCCGGGCCATGGTGAACTCAGCCAGACGCTGTGGCGGCATTGGCCTCGCCGCCCGCCCGTCTCCCCAGAGGGCGGGCGGCAAGGCAGCGTGGAAGGGGCGGGGCCGTGCGGCCGCATGTTGTGTCATGCGGCCCTGCCCTCTCCCTGATTCCCCACTGGGATCCCCGGCACGTCTGTTTGCCGTGCCTGGGTGATCCCGGCGGGGAATCTCTGGGTTGGTTTTGGGACGGGCCGAAGCCGCCCCATCACATCTGAAAACACCCTACGTTTCCTCAAGAGTCTCTCATGAGGGACCTTATCAAATGCCTTCTGAAAATACAGATACACTATATCAGCTGGCTCACCCTTATCCACATGCTTATTTACTCCCTAAAAAAACTCCAGTAGATTAGTGAGGTATTGCTTCCCTTTTCTAAATCCATGTTGATTTTTCCCCATTATGCCATTATTTATCAATATGCCCATTAATTCTGTTCTTGACAATCATCTGCGCCAGTTTTCCTGGTACCGACATGAGGCTCTGTAGTTACCAGGATCGTCTCTGGAGCCCTCTTAAAATATCGGCATTACATTCGCTTCCCCCCAATCCTCAGGTACCGTGGAAGATCTCAGTGATAGATTACAAATTACCATTAGTAGGTCTGCAATTTAATATTTGTGTTCCTTCAGAACTCTGCTACAAAGACTAGCTCTGGTGTGGGTATCTTTCCAACGTCTTCTGCAGTGAAAGCTGAAGCAAAGAATTCATTCAGCCTCTCTGCACTATCCTTATCATCCCTGAGAACCCCTTTTATCCCCTGGTCATCTAACGACCCAACTGACTCTCTAGCAGCTTCTGATGTGTTTGAAAAAGTTTTTATTATTAGTTTTGGCATCTTTAGCAAATCACTCCTCAAATTCCCTCTTGGCCTGCCCAATTAACTTTCTACATCTACTTTGGGAATGCATAAGCTCCTTCCTATTTACCTCATTGGGACTAGTCTTACTTGGCTGAAAATTCCCAGTTGCTAACATTATGGACCTGCCTGGACAAATGTCCACACTCTGTAGCTACTTGTGGCTGCCCGGAACACAGGATTCAATCCCAGAAATACTTAAGGGCAATCCATTATAGTCTAGTTCAGTTTCTAGAAACCCCTAAGCATACTATCCCAATGCAAGCTCCTAGACTGCTATTGTTGTCGCCCATCCTAACAATTCTTACCTGTGTTTGGAAAGGAACTTTTTCTTTTCTATGCATGGTGAAAGCTATCATGAGTAGGATTAAATCTTGGATAAAAATCAAGATTTTTGTCAAAACCACAAATGTAGAAATCAGAACAAAAAGTCAAGATAAATATCCCACTTGATGAAATCCTGGCTCCACCAAAGTCAGTAGCAAAACTCAAATCAAAATCATTGAGCTAAGATTTCACTCATCATGCTTTTAACTCCGCATATGGGTTATGAATAAGCTCTAACATCACCTCACGGTTGGTTATATCCAAACAATAACTTGAGATCCAGTTTACCTTCCAACCATGCATTGCTTTACTACTTGCTTTACTGGCATCTAGTACAAAGAACTGGACAAGTTATGTTTAGTTTTTTTAGGGAATTTCTGGGTCTTATGTACTTAGATCACAGAATTATAAAACCATAGAAATGTAATCCTCCTGTCAGGGTATTTCTATGGAATGATCTTTCTCCCAGCAATGGAGCAACTGCAAGCAATTGTACACTTAACACTACAGTGAAGTCCCAGTCAATACAATAGGACATTGTGTGAAGCAGGGTATTAGGGCAAGAAGAATCACAGGGTTGGAAGGAACATCATGTGTCATGTGGTCCAACTCGCCTACCCTGATGCAGAATATCTATATCGCAGGGGTGCAAAGTGGGCACATCACTTGCTTTCATTTTTGTTTTAATTTACAAAAAGAAAACCTTTGTTTTCAGGGGGTTTTGTAAACAAAAATGTCCATTTTGGGTTTGTTTTTTATTAAAAATAATAATTTTTAAAAGCTCTGTGCATGAACAAAATGTCCACAGGACCATTCCATGCATGTGGAGCCCTTTTCCAAAATGGTGCCGATGCTGCTGGCACCATTACGGGAAAGGGCATACACGGTAAAACAGCCCCTGCAGTCATTTTGCGCATGCTCTGTTTTTGTTTTTTTTGTTTTTTTAATAATGAAGACAGATGCTTTTCTTTCTTGTTTTCATCCATCTTTGTTACCCTAGCCTATCACATTCATATTTTAATTACTAAAATTAATGAGCCCATCTGGTCTGGTTTCATGGGATCGGTTTCAGGAGGTGCTGCCAGCGGGGGCTGTGGATGTTCTGGGGGCGGTTAGGGCCACCTGTTGTGAACTGGATCAGTGCCCATCCTGGCTGGTTAAGGCCTGCCAGGAGACATCAGGGCCATTACTGGCGGGGGTGATCAGTGCCTCCCTTCGAGATGGTAGAGTGCCAGAATGTTTGAAGGAGGCAGTGGTCCGGCCTCTGCTCATGAAACCATCACTTGACATTGATTCGCTCACCAGCTATCAGCCAGTCTTTAACCTTCCCTTTTCAGGGAAGGTTATTGAATGAATGGTGGCTCAGCAGCTCCAGGAGCATCTAGATCAGCTTCTAGATGCATCTAGAAGCAGTTTCTTAGATGTAGATCTAGAGCATCTAGAGCAGCTTCCTAGATCCCTCCCAGTCAGGCTTTCGCCCAGGGTATGGCACTGAGACTGCGCTTGTGGCCTTGGTCGACAACCTGCTCTGGGAGATGGACCAGGGACGTTCGACCTTACTGGTCCTATTAGATCTCTCAGCTGGTTTTGACATGGTTGATCATGGGCTGTTGGTGACTCAGTTGTTGAATGGGCAGGATTGGGTGGGACGGTTCTACAATGGTTCCATTCCTCTGTAGCCGATAGGACCCAAAGGGTGGTGCTGGGGGATAAGTCATCTTCCCCCTGTGACCTCTTGTGTGGTGTCTTGCTAGGTTCTATTCTGTCCCCGCTCTTGTTCAATGTATACATGCAGCCATTAGGCGAGGTAGTGAGACAGTCTGGAGTAAGTTGTCATCAATATGCTGATGACACCTAACTGTACATCTCATTTTCCTGGTACCCAGGCCTGGAGGTCTCTGTGCTTTCCCGGTGTTTTATGGCTGTGGGGGACTGGATAAGGTAGAGCCGACTGAAGCTGAATCATGACAAGACAGAGGTAATGTTGGTGGGGAGAGTGGCGGGTGTGACGTCCCCCTGTCATTGACAGGGTTTGTCCCCCATTGGTCTCCTAGGTGCGGAGTCTAGGGGTGCTCCTGGATTCCAAGCTCCACCTGGATATCCAGGTGGAGACTGTGGCAAAGTGGGCTTTCCGACAGTTACATCTGGTTCAGCGACTTCGGCCATATGTCTCCGACTCCAACCTGGCCACCATTATTCATGTTTTTGTTACCTCAAGACTGAACTACAGCAATGCGGTCTAAGTGGGGCTACCCTGGTGATGGCCCGGAGGCTGAAGCTGGTACAGAATGCGACGACCCGGCTCCTTAAGGGGTCGGGTCACCGGGAGTACATTACACCATTGTTTCGTTCTCTGCACTGGCTCACTATTTTCTTCCAGGCCCAATTCAAGGTGTTGGTTCTTACCTTTAAAGAGCTACACGGCCTCAACACAAACTATCTGCAGGACCTCCTCACTCCCCGGGTCCTCAATTGGCCCTTGCAGTTCACTGGGGGCACCTTCTTGGAGGTCCCCTGAGTAAATTGGGGGGCCACTATGGAGAGGGCATTCTCGGTGGCTGCACCTCGGCTGTGGAACTCCCTCCCAGAGGAGGCTCACCTGACCCCGGACCTGCTGACTTTTTGTCAGGTTTGTAAAACCTGGCTTTTCCCCAGGCATTTGGTGGAAGGGATGGATGATGGAGGGAGGGATGGGTTGTGGAGGGGTTGTGGGTTAGGGTGGGGTGGGTTGCTTTATGTTTATATTTTTATGGCTTCACCATGTTCTTTCATATTGTTCTTTTATATGTTTTATATTTTTGTTTTAAATTGTAAACCGCACCAAGCTGCTCTGCAGAACGGGCGGGTTATAAAATTGTAAAATAAATAAATAAATAAATAACCTCAAATCATTAAGAGATCTGGGGTGCAATCCTGACCCACTGAGATCAATGGTAGCTTGGTCATACACCTCCAGCTCAAACTCCGAGTGCAGTCTTCCACCTACTGAAGTCATTGGCAAACTCCCATTGATTTTAGTGGTGGAGGGTTGTGCCCTCAGACATAGCAACCAACATGAAGTCCTTTGGACAAGATCTCATATACGTCCATATTGATGAGAAGGTGCAAATTTGGGCTGAAAGGGGAAAAAAAATTCTCGGAAGAAAATTCGCAAATAATCTAATTTGAGAACCAGGAGATCTTGGTCCCGGAAGAAGTTCTTGGATGAGAAAATTTAAAAAAATTTTAAAAAAAAATATTTTGCATGCATAAAATGGCTGCCAGACTGTTTTGCACNTGCGGTGGGTGGGGGGGCTGAGGGTTAGGGGGGGGTGGTTGTTTTATGTTTATAATTTTATGGATTCACCATGTTGTTTTATATTGCTATTTTATATATTTTATATTTTTGTTTTAAATTGTAAGCTGCCCCGAGCTGCTCTGCAGAAGGAGCAGGGTATAAAATTGTAAAATAAAATAAATAAATATGTTTTGTAATACCTACCTAACAAAGTTTCATTATTGATTCTCACTTTCAGTTTATTAATTTTCTTCAGATTGCATTATAATGGGAATGTAGAGCTGAAACAAGTACATACAAAAAATGGATATACCCATCCAATTTCCATCACCCAAATCAAGTGGAATATTTTAGGTACTTTTTGGTACCTGAACTATTTTTTGATTGGGTATCCAAAATACCGACAACTGATATACTGAAATATCAGCAATCGGTATACCAAAATCCTGATTTTGTCCTGGATTTCATCTTGGATTTCACAGGGGGGAGGAGGGGAGGAATTGGGATTTCAGTGCATTATTTTTTGGTATTTTAATATACTGGATGTTGGTATTTTGGTATTTCAAGATTTGAGTACCAATTTGGGTACCCAAATGGTTCATGAAGATGTGGGTATTATGTGGGTATTATTCATTGGTACCAAATCAGATACATATTTCAGATTTTCCTGAATATTACTTTAATATATTTGTTGTTTTATCAGTATATTTAATCTACCCAACTCCAAGCCCCCTGTCATTGTAGAATTCCTACGTTCGGCCACACAGCTTCTGTAGAAATGCATATTTCATCGTAAGTTTGCTATGCTAACAGAATAGGATGAGGAGACAATAACAGTCTGCTCTGGAAACAGCGGGTAACTTGATCTATTTTTTGCTGCAGATCATTTCCCAGGGGCACCACATTTCTTATATTTTTAATCATATGTGCAAATAGAACACCACAGTGTGACCTTTGTAGAAGACACTGCAGGACATCAGGCTGAAGCTGTGAATAGTTTAAGCACAAACAGGAAGTTGCCTTCTGTATCAAAAGAGCACTGTAATTTTAGGGAAAGGAGTTGCATTTTCAAAACTATTTTCTTTTTCTAATTTCTACATTTGATCTGCTATGCAGCATGATGACAGTACACAATAGCTAAGAATGAAATGTCAGTGCCCATCACAAGTGTATAAAGCATAAAAGCAATACCCCCATTGATTCTAGCTTGTGGAGTCTTTGAGGTGCCTTCGTCTACTCTCAGGTTAGAAATAGAAGGAGTAGATAAAAAGCAAAGTAGGTTCACAGACTTGTGAAGTTTATGCTGAAAGTTTGGTCATATAGACAATTAAGCATTATTTTAATATATAGACAAAATAAAATGCATATCTACATTTATACCCGTTCTGTACTGCTGAGCACAGCATAGGTCAAACATATGTTTGTTTGTGTACAGTAGGGCTGAAACGTGATTCTTGGTTTCTTGCGTTTCTTGACAAGAATCACAATACTTGTCTCATTTTTGCAAATGAGAATGAGATGAGAACCGGCTGGATTCTCTTTAAGAAACATGAGAATCTCGAGAAACAAAATCCCAGATGCTGATGCAGGGGAATGAGGGTGGCAGGAAGAAACCACGCTGTCCCCTCTCGAGCACTCTTGCCTTGTCTGGAACTGGCAAATCAGGGAACAGAGCTTGGGCCATAAGCAGTCTCTTTGGGGAGGTCCTGAGTCCCAATAGAGAATTATCAGGAATGGAAGGGGGAGGGCAGGAGTGAGGGGGCAGATTCAACAGACATGTTTAGCATTCTGTTGGTTAGCAGGACTCAGGAGTCAGAAGGCAATAGAATGCTGAAAAGCTGTGCTGAGCATGTCTCTTCCCTTCAACTCTCTCCCTTCCTATCTGGAAAGTCAGATACAAACCCAGGAGATGGAGGGAACATGGATTTCCTGAAATTTGTTCCCTGGGGAACTAGTCAGCATACCTGTGGGGCAGGAAAAAAAACCATTCCACAGATGAACACTTGTCCACTAGACTTGTCAGTTTCATCATCAGGCCAGTTTCAAAGAGGGGCTTTGCACTTGTCAGTTTCACCAGTGCAAGGTTTGCCTTGCAAGAAGAGCTAGCAGCCCTAGTCTTTCTTTCTTTCTTTCTTTCTTTCTTTCTTTCTTTCTTTCTTTCTTCTCTGCTTAAGGTTCAGAATGTTTTTTTTAAAAAAAACCACATTAAAATGTTCAAAAATATAGAAATAAAACCAGATAAAATCCCCAAATCCCTTAATATTAAAACATACACAAATAAAATAAAATAAAATGCCCTAAATCCACAACTTCCCAAACCCTACCTCTGCCTGCCAAATGCTTGGCCAAACAGAAAATTCTTACATTGGGTGATTTCAGATGTTACAGGGTGAACTGAACAACCACCCCCCGGGGTCAAAAAGAAGCCCCGAACAGACGTGATAGGACCAGGACCATGGCAGGGAATCGGGCTGGCAGATCACGGGCTGGGGCAGTGCAACAGACATGATGCCGATCCCCGGGCATGGTCAAAACACCCAGAATCCACCGGGCAGGGGTGGGACACAGACATGGCCGCCTGAGGGCAAACGAAGCCAAAAGGTGCAAAAGAGAACACCCACACAAGGGAAACAGGAAGGGAGGGGGGAGAGGGAGAGGAGCCAGCCAGGTACCACACACAACAGGCACACAGACAACGGGGGCACAGTGGAACACACAGCACAAGCACACGCCCAGGCACACACACACACACACACACACACACACACACACACACAGAAGGGAAAGGAAGGGAAGGGGGACACGGGCGCCCGGACAACACACAAGGCACACCGGGTGGGGGGGGGGGAAATGGAACAGGGAAGAGGGGGGGAAACGGCACAGGGGCAGGGCAGGACATAGACAATGGCAACCACAACCCCCACAGCAGAACTGTCGGCACGGGCACCCCCACAGCAACACAGGCAGTCCTGGAATGGGGGACCCCAGGAGCTCTGGATCAAGGCACAGCGGGAGCCCGCACGGCACAATGAGCGGCCCTGGAACAGTCCAGGGGGCACACACGGAACCCACACTCCAGAGAGGGACTGATGGAGGGCAGACAGGAGAGCTGGTGCAGCACAGCAGGTCCAAGGATGCACACCTCCCCCCCGGAGGAAAGTGGGAGGGGCAGTCTGGGGGCCCCAGAACCCCACGGTCACACAGACACCCAAGGAGGGGGCTGGGGCTGCAGGTGGCAGTGCTGGTGGGTGAGGACAGTCCACTGGACACAGGTGGGTTGGTGAGGCCATGCAGAGAGGCACCAGGCACCAGGGAAGGCAACCATTAAGGGGAATACCGGGTGCAGAGGCAGATGGGGTGGGGACCAGAGGGGGCCTGGAGCCACAGGCAGGGGCAGCAGCACCCCAGGAAACAGGCAGCACAGCAGCATGGCAGAGACAGCAGGGAGGGAGCAGTCAGTGGAACCCGGCCCCTGGGCAGGGGTGGGAGACCACACGGGGGCAGGCAACCAGGGGGCTGGGAGGCACACTGGGACTCACAGTCAGCTGCTGGTGGCTGCAACAGGCCCTACCCGATGAACCAGGTGGGGCCAATGGATCATGCCCTGGCAGTACCCCAACAAGGACATGTGGTGGGCGATCAGATAGTAGGCCTCAAAGGGATCCTGCATGGACAGTCCCAACTGCACATCCGAACAGGGCCACACACCCAACAGCGCCGACAGCTCCTCCACGGTAGGCTCAGACACACAGCAGTCAGCAGCAGGGGGACACAGAAGCTGAACCAGCTCCAACAGCCAGTGATACACCGCCCCATGAGAGCGCTGGTACCCACAGGCCCCGTGAACACAGCCAAAGTAGGACGCAGCCAAGGCAGGGCCCCCCTCCACAAGGCAGATCGTGTAGGCAGCCAGGCTGCACACAGACAGCTCAGACATGGTCTCAGCCGTGGACCAGGACACATGAGAGCACCTCATCTCCGGGATGCACCCATCGGGGAAGAGAACCAGCCCCAGCATCTTCACATGCAGACGGCAATCCCGAGCGCTCGCCTCATAGCCGAAGTAGTGAAGACCCTTATGCTCAGGCTCGCATAAGCACCCAACTGGCTTTCCAGGCAGCCCAGAAGCATCTGCACGGCCGGGGCATGCCACAGGTCATACAGGGACATGGTCTCGTGGAAGGTCCAGTGATGGGGGGCTCCATGGGGGCCAGGAAGCGGGAGCCCGGTGGAAGCACAACCAGCCATGGTCCAGCGAGACAGGGAGAATAACACCACAGACAGAGAGGCACACATTTCCTCCAGGACCAGGGGGAGGGGGGCTCCAAGGGGGTCCCAAGGACAAGCTAGGCGGCCACGGGCCACAACATTGTATAGCAACAGAGCAAGGCGTGGGTTGCGGACCCGGCACAGCTGGGGGAACAAGCACCCAGACAGGACTGCTAATCAGGCTGGCAAGGACATGGTGTTGCAAACAGGGAGTGGGGGGTGATGGCAGAAGGCATGCAGCTGCACAAGGAACGACCAGCCACCCGTGCGTGCGCTAGGCCCAAGCGAGGACAGCAGGTGCACCCAACTGCACGCCCATGGACACCAGTGTTGCAGTGGGAGGCTCGGGCAGCTGGGGGCGGGGCCCCGGCCCACCCAGGCCAACAGCAGGCCAGCATAACCATCCCCCAACCCCTGGGGCCACCACCACCATGGAGCAAGACAGGACAGCCGCCTACTGGATGCACCTAGCGCTCACAGCCGAGTGGAACCATGACTACACCAAGCAGCTGCGCATCCTTACCACGGAACAGCACCTGGGCACCCGCCTGTGGGTTGCCATCACCTCAAGTGCTGTACGGTCCCGCAGGGCCCATCATGGGTGCAGGAGAGCCCTGGCCCGGCTCAGGGCACAGAGGGTGTCCGGGGCAGATCAGCAGGCTGTGATCTGGGGCCGTAGCTAGCCAGCGGCACTCCGCAAGGCGGCCGGGCACCTCCAATGGGGGAGGGAGACCATGCACCGGGCAGCCCTGCTTGCTATGCCCATTGACAAGCAGATATGGGTCACAGAGCGGGCACAGGGGTGGTGGGCCAGGGCGCTGACCCAGTGGGATGAGACAGCCTGGAGGGCCCACTTCAGGATGGACAAGCTCACCTTGCTCCGGCTCGCTGAGCTCCTCATGCCCTGGCTGGAGCAACAGCACACCCCCATGAGGACCCCCATCCCCATGGTCCAGCGGGTGGCTATAGGGGTCTGGGCCCTAGCAACTCCCGACTCCTGCTGGTCCATCTCCCAGCACTTCAGGGTTGGCCTGAGCACCATTGCCTGTATCCTCCGGAATGTCTCTGAGGCTGTGGAGGGTGTGCTCCTGGACAGAATGATCCAGCTGGTGGACCAGGGGGCCGTGATGGCAGGATTCACGGCTGGAGGCTTCCCCAACTGCATGAGTGCCGTGGACAGCACCCACATCACGATCCTCCACCCCTCCGCAGCTGCAGAGTATGTCAACAGGCACGGGTATCACTCCCTGCAGCTGCAGGTTGTGGATCACCGGGGGTGGTTCATAGACATCTACATGGGCAACTCTGGCTGCAGTCACAATATCCAGATCATGACCATCTTCCCCTTCTATGCTCAAATGTTCTGGGGGGACTTTGCTGACATGGGGATGACCTGGATTGAGGGGGTACCTATGCCCCCCTGTATCCTGAGCAACCCGGCCTATCCCCTCACCCGGTAGCTAATGAAAGTGTACCCAGTCGCACGCAACCCTGTGGAGGTGCTATACAATACCCGCCTGTGTTCCAGCAGGACCATGGTGGAATGAGTCTTTGGGTCCCTCAAGCAGTGCTGGAGGAGCCTCGCAGACTGGCTGGACTACACTGTGAAGACCTCAGCCCTGGTGATCGGTGCCTGTTGTGTGCTGCACAATGTGTGCGAGACCAAGGGGGAAGTCCTGGAACACCCGAGCCCATCCGACGCCCTGGCCTGGTGCCCCTGTACGTAAATGCTGAGAACCCGAGGGAGTATAATAATAATATATTTTTATTTAGTGTGCAGACAAGCCATTACATGGAAACAATAACAAATATACAAACAATCAATCAATTGTTCCCTGGCAAAACAGTGCCAGGGTATATTCAGAGATCAGGATTTACATGGCACGCAACCTCCCTCACCTTCCTCACTTATAACAGACATCCTACCCTTTCTTGCTGCCAGCACCTTGTAGAAAAAAAAAGCTACATCCTTAGTTGTTTTTTCCTCCCGGTGCTTGGAGGAGCAATCTGTGCTCTTGGGGCCTGATATTTTGTTACCATCTAGATCCCTAGGGGAGGATCCTCACTGCCCCCTTTTTGCAGGGACGGTGGAGGCTGTAACTCTGGGGGAATCTCGGATGGAGGTAATAGAGGCTATAGCTGCAAATGATGTAGTGGGCCAGTCAGGGGGGAGTGAGAACTATTTTGGGGGGCCCAGTACTGAGGGGCCGGGTAAGGTTAAGGGTGGGCCTTATACTGGCCTCCCAGTGGGTCATGATTTACCATCATGGATGTGGCAAGGGTTGGGCAGAGTGCATTAGATATGCAGTTATCGCTCTCGACCCAGGTTGAGGAGGTAAGGTTCCGTCAAAATCAGTTGGGTACTCATCAATCCCCCGAAATTGAAGTCACGCAATGAGTGGATGATGGTAGCTTTTTGTCCGTCGATGGGAAACTAAGTCCTGGCAGGGAGTTTGATGGAACACTCGGGGAGGGCAATAAACTTAGTACTGCCCTGCAGTGGACTAGATCTAGGTACCTTAGCCCATATGAGGAGGGGGGACTAACGCCGATTACTGCACTAGGGGAAACGGGGATGCCATCTTTGGAGATAGCAGGAACATCTGTGTAAGGAAGCCCCCCTGTGTTTGTTTTTGGGCGTTCTAGGGAAACAGTGGGGAGAGGAGCTTTTTACTTTCAGCCCCCCCCAAAAGAACCCAATGACCTAACTGTTCTGAGAGATCCAATTGACTCAATTGGTCTGGGTCCGTTAGCTAGGTCTGACAGTCCTAAGGAGGGACTATGTGGTCCAGGGAAGGATATTTCAGAAACTGAGGAGGAGGATGGGACTATAGGTCACCAGCCTGTTCCAGCCAGGGAACTCCCATTTGGGAAGGTCCAAGTTTGACAATTTACAGAGATTAGGGTCATCTCCTGCAACATTTCTGGGTGGAAGGCCAAGGCTGATGACCCGAATATCCTTGTCAAGTGATATTATTTGTCTCCAGGAGACATGGCAACAGGGATTGGTCTCTTTAGTAGGTTATGATGCCTTTGACTTGGCAGCCAGTTCCACTTCTGGGAAGGGTCATTCTAGTGGTGGTTGCCTGTGTTTTATTGCCACCTCTTTAAAAGTAGAGTATCTCCCACTTGTGGGACAGTTCTCCTTCCTTTGTGGGGTGATAGTGGTTTTTCCCCTTAAGTTGATTGCCATCTTGAATGTTTACATCCCCCCCTCCTCCTCGTGATATTACCACAAATCATGCTGGGAAGAACTGGGTAGATTGTTTGGTGTACTGGAAGAGACCCATCCAGGTATTGGGATTCTATTGGTTGGGGACTTCAATGCCCATTTAGGAGTCTCCGATCTAGCACTCGCCCAAGCTGGAGGGCCATGGACACTAGAGTCCCCCCCCCCCGCAGTCCCTAACGAGATGGTCCAAGGACAGAGGCATTAATAAGAGTGGGCTTCTTTTGGCAGGGCTACTGGCATCAGGGGGAATTATGATATTGAATGGTCGGTCTCCCCTGGACCACCCGGCAGAATTTACCTTTGCTGCGCCATTAGGGACCAGTGTCTTGGACCTTATGGCGGTTTCTGAGTCCCTCCTCCCTATTGTAGGAGGGTTCAGGGTGGTCTACCAGGCAGGCAGTGACCATTTCCCGGTGCAATTTGGGCTTGTGTAAAGTGAGCTCTATGGTAAGGCTCTGGGGCGGCCTGTTTTTGGGCCGCCTTTGCTCCCATGTAAGCAGAAAGTAAGATGGAGCTCTGCCTTGGGGGATTTGGTGGAAGCCCGGTTGTCATCTTCTGAGGACTTTGGTTGGCTATTGGGACTTGAGCAAGCAAGGGATATGGAGGAGTTGATGTCCGGGTATAGAACAATTCTTAAAGAATTGGCCCCCCTGCTTCTGGCAACGAAGCCATTTAAGGATCAGAGGCCCGGTAATACTCTCAACCCGTGGTTTGATGGAGAATGTCGGTATGTTAGGAAGCTACTTTGGGCTGCATATAGGTGCTTTAGGAGGAATGATACACTGTCATCTTTGACAGAATTCTGACTGCTGCGCTATAAGTATAAGGTCCTCTTGCAGGAAAAAAAGAGAAAGTACTACCTCCGACAGTGGGAAAGGATTAATTTGGCCCTTAAAGCTAAAGTCTCAGCATATTTTTGGAGACTGGTTAGGGGGTGTGGCAAGGCCGGGGGGAGAATTGATCCCGAGGGAGTACAGTTATGCCAAGCACATCCGGGATGTCCTGGTGAGGCATATCAGCCGGGAGGCTGAGGCGTGAAGGCTTCCACAACCCGACCCACCCCCAGGGGTGTCCCTGGGCTGGCCCCTACATGGGAGCCAAGCTGAACCACCCCCACCCCATCCCTGTCGTCCAGTAATAGGCACGGGAGGCAATATAGGGCTAAGCACATTTATTACACCCGCATGTACATTTACACCCGACTCCTCTCCCTCCACCCCTGCTGGCTCCTGACCCCTACAGTGCCCCCCACCTCAAACTTCCCTCCCCCTTCCACCCCTTCCCCCTGTCACCCACATTTCCTGAGCTGCCCCCTCGCGCACCCAGTGGTCACCACTGAGCCCTGAGAGCTCCCCTCCCCCACGCTGTCCTTGTCCCCAGCAGTGTCCTGGGCTTCCTCCTGGGCCGGCGGGGCGGCTGGCAGTTGGAGGAGGGGGGGCTGGACCCAGCCCCCCCCAAGCGTCTGCACCCTCCGGAGGGCAGGGGGGACCAGGAGGTGAATGCGTGGCCCCTGCGGGCATGGGGGCGGCTGGGGTGGTTGGGGAGGGGGGGCACCAAGGGGCCCGACATGGGCCCTGGGAAGGCAGGGTGCCTGGAGGGGTGGATGCCATCATATAGGCACACATGGTGTCCGCATACAGGGTCAGGGAGGTCCCAATATCATGGGACCTGTCAATTTTTGCTGAGTGCTCCTGCACCATCCCTGTGATGACCTGCTCCAGCCGCCTGAGGGCTTCCACCTGCCTGCTGTGCTCCTGGAGTTCCTGCCTCCGCTCCAGGTGCACCTCTGCCTGGAGCCTCAAGTCCCGCACCTCTGCCCACTCCAGGGACCGCTCGATGGCCGCCTCCATCCGGTCCACGGCCGCTATCATCCTCTCCCCCTGTTCTGCCGAGGTTCAAATGTTGTCCTCCACCTGGTCCTCCCTCCACCGGTGGACCCGTGCCTGGTGTTCCCTCATGCATTGGGCTGGTGGCATGGGCCCTGGAGGAAGTGGCTGTTGGGGTTGCCCTGTAGGGTAGAGGAGGGTGAGTCGCCTGCCGGCCCGGTAGCCCACCCCCATCCCTGGGATGGGCCTGGGGCTCCGTGGCCCCCCTGGGGTGTTTCCCAGTCCCTTGCCACCCCCATTCACGGCCCCTCACACCTCCTCCGAGTGTCCCGGGTCCCCCCCTCAGCACCCCAGTGGGCCCTACCACCAGGACCGCATGCCTCACCTGGTTCCTCCACCTGCTGCCCGGGCTCCTTGGTGCCAGTCTCCTCGCCCGCCTGGGTCTGCTGCTGGGGTGTTCCGTGCCCTGTGGGCAAAGAGGGGGGGTTGTTGGTGTAGGGGTGTGCGGGTGGCTGAGCGGGGCCTGACCCCTCAGTGTGGGACTGCTCCCCCATGGACCACTGGCTGAGGGTGATGAGGGTGCCAGCCTCGGACTCCGTCTGTCCAGCCTGGGGGTGGGTGTTCTCCGGGCTGCTGTCAAAGGGGGGCCTGAAGGTGCTGGAGGTCCCGGGGCATTTCTCCTGGGGGTATGGGGCCTTGGAGCGTGTGCCTAATAGGGGGCAGCGAGGGGAGGGGGTACCTTGGTCCATCTCCTGCCCTGAACCACTGTGCTCCCCACGAGCCGTGGGGCAACTATCGACCCCTTCATGTGGAGAATGCGGTCCAGGGCATCGTAGAAGGGGCCGGTCCGGGCTCCATGTCCACACTGCCGATTGTTGTCCCTGATGGCCTTTTACTCCCTCTTCAGTTCTTTGGTCTTAGAGCAGCACTGTGCCACTGTACGCTGGTGCCCTGCCATCCCCATTTCCCGCACTATGTCCTGGTAGACATGCTTGTTCCTCTGGTTGAGCTCAAGTTCCAACTGGTACTCCAGGGTCCCTCAGATTCTTATGAAGTCCCAAGTCTCCTGCAACCCCCACTGGCCACCTCTGTGGTAGGGCTTTCTCCCCATCTCCCCTGTGGGTCCTCCTCCTCCTCCTCTACCTCCTCCACCGCCTCTTCCACTGCCTTCTCCTCCACCTGGGCTGGGCCGGTGTCCTCTGGGGGCTCGTCCACCCAGGCCCATTTCCATGTCTGCGGGATGCATGGGAAGGGAGGTTATGGTTGGGTGCAGTTCTGGGCCCTCTCGCGGCCTGCCCCCTTTCCCCCCCTCCCTGATGGGTGCCCGGGCGGGCCCCCTGACCCCCCTTGGTGCCCCTGTGCCACCTGTTCCCCTCCCCTTACCCGTTTCCTGGGTGCCTTCTCCCCCGGTCCGACTGATGTCACCAGGGCGTCCTGTCCCGGCTGCTGCTGGTGTTGCCCCTCTGCCTCCTCCATCCTCAGCATGACCCTTGCCTCCCCCTCCTCTGCCTGTGCTTCCTCCACCACTGCCACTGCCTCCTCCTCCTCCACCCTCACTCTCTCTTCCACCGCTTTCTTCCGCCTCCCTCTTCGCTCCATCCCACCACACTTCCCTGCTGCGGATTGCCCTTTAAATCTCCTTCCGGTGCCTGTGTTGTTGCTGGTTGCCTGGCAGCGATGCTGTGTGCTTTGTCCCCGGATGGGAATCATTTTGTTTTTTTCTGGTCGGTGATTGCCGTCCAGACGTTACTTTTTGTTGTTTCCCAGTGGGAATCTCTTTGACCACGCTTTTGGAGATTGTCCGGCGGGGAGCTCCGGAAACATGGTTGAAATTGACCCCATGTGGGTATTGACCGTGGTGATCATCTGGCGGCCGCCGAACAGACGTTTAGAGCCCTTTGGCCCCGCTGCAGGATTGAGCGTGGTTCACTGTGGTTGAGTGTGATCTTGTAACGTCTGAAAATACTGGTTATTTGCAGCTCTGAGATGATCAGACTCGGTCTCAACAGCAGAGACTTTTGCTGTGAACCTGGGTTGCCAATAAGGGACAACTACCTCAAATCAAAGGGGCCATCCCTCCACCTCCTGTCCCACTAACATCACCTCTGTCTTATCGGATTAAATTTCAGTCGGTTTGCCCACATCCAATCCCCCACTGTCACCAGACACTTGGAAAGCAATGAGACAGCAGGGCCTGAAACTGATGAAAACGAGAGGTATAGTTGGGTGTCTTCTGCATACTGATGACAACTTACCCCAAACCATCTTATGACTTCCCCTAAGGGCTGCATATATGCGTTGAACAAGAGCAGGAATAGAATGACACGTTTTGGCAGTGTTTTGGATGTGAGCAGAGAAGGAGAGAGATGTGTTGAAGATCACCTCAAGGTTGCGTGCTGAGAGGACTAGGAGGATGCCAGTGTTCTCTACAGAGATGGAGAGACGTGGGAGCTGAGAAGTGGGTTTAGGAGAAAAGAAGTTCTGTCTTTGCCATGTTAAGTTTAAGATGGTGGTGAGACATCCAGGCAGAGATGTCAGACAGGCAGGCAATTTGGGACTGAATTCTGGGTGATAGTTCCATTACAGAGAGGTAGATCTGAGAATCATCAGCATAAAGATGGTACTTAAAACCATAGGAAGAGATCAGAGCACCAAGGAAACAAGTGTAGAGGGAGAAGAGAAGAGGGCCCAGGACTGATTCTTGGGGTACACCAAGTAATAGTGGGATAGCAGTAGAGGAGGATCCATCAAAGGATACACTATATCTGTGGTGGTAGAGGTAAGAGGAGAACAAGGATAGGACAGTGGATCAAGAATGGCCTGAGTTACAAGAAAATCCAGGCAGCAGGCATGAACATCATGCTCAAGCAGTTTGGATACAAATGGGAGGAGGGAGATGGGGCGATAGTTAGCAGGGCAAGTAGGGTCTAGTGAAGTTTTCTTGAGGAGTGGTTTGACCACAGAATGTTTGAAGGCAGCAGGAATGATCAGAGTGGAAAGTGATGAATTGAGGATTTGACAGATGGAGGGGATAACTGCAGGGGAGATAGAACAGAGGAGGAGATGGATGGGGACAGGAACAGAGGAACAAATGGTGAGTTTGGAGGAGAGATGGTGGGTGGTTTCCTCCACTGCAATGACACTGTAGTTTTACCAGAGGGAATGTTTTTCCCCGTGATTAACTGTAACACGCAGAACCACCCTTCATGTAGAGTTAGCTCAGATAAATGGGTCATTGCCGAGAAATGTATACATCATAGGGTATTTTTGCACATGATGGCGCAGTGTGTCATCATGCTTTGATCCAGCTGGGGTGAGTGCCCTCACTGTGGGCAGGATCCAGCCTGACCGCCAAGCAGATGTGTCAGTGGCCTGGGCTGGGGGGGGGGGAGACTGGGGAGAGGGCAGGGCAACATGTGTGGATGTAGTCTGCGTGGCCCTGCCCCCCATGTTGCCCTCCTCCCTAATGAGAGGTCATGGCATGATGGCCTGCTCTACCCCTGTCCAGAAATGGCTTAGCCCGGGCTGTGACTCGGTGATGGGCTTGAGTTACAGCCCGGGCTAAGAACTGACGTGGCTCAGGGAAACTCTGGGTCCAGCCCAAGGGAACATCTGGCAGGATGGTTCAGATGTCATGGCACTGCGGGTGGCCATGTGGTCAAAGCATGGCCACCCGCAGTACTGTCCCATCTAAAAATACATGCAAAGTTTATAATATGGTATTCTATAGAATGCCAAGGTAGTGTATACAATGCCAAAAATACACGGTACTTGTGAAAGTTTTTGCATTCTGCCATGTAGAGAACAGGGGTGGGGAACCTCAGGTATGGGGGCCAAATGTAGCCCCAGCATATTTTTATGTGGCCCCATTCCAGTTCCTTGATCTGGCCCCTGGATCCAGTTCCTACACCAGAGCACTGAAAAACTGAGCTTAGGTTAAGGGAGCAGAGATGAAGGCTTCAAGGCAATAAGGCATGCATACAAAGATAGGAGAAAGTTCCATGACAGAGATCCATGATCTGGATCTCCTTTTTTAAGAGCACACCCCTTATGCATCCCCCCTACTCCTCCTACGCATCCCCAACTTCAATGCTGCCTTTAGAGCTTGTGCTAATTTTCAAAGTGCCCTTGAGAAGAAAAAGGTTCCCCACCCCGATACAGAATATCTGACACACTGGGGAAAGTAGAGAATTAGGACCTTTTCCTATACCAGAGATGAACAAAATTTAGAATTAAGGTCAGAGACTCATGTTCACTGTTTGCTGCCTATTGCTGCCAATGGGGAAAACACAGTGAACATGAGTCTTGATTATGGTATTCTGAAGAATGCTCAGGCAGGGCTCAGTTCTCTGCCATGACAATGGCACAATTTCCATTGACTTTAATGTTAGAAGATTGTCCTGCTTGTGTAGGCAATGCCAAAATCCCTATCATCAGGCCACACTTTTTTTGGACTAATGAGGAATACCCATTAGCTGTAAAAGGGATAAGAACTATGATATTTAGTTGTGATTCTATTCAGTAAAATTAAGGGCTAAGTTCAACACACTTGCCAACATATATGGAATTACAACCGCCATGAACTGATTAATTAAAGAAAACAGCTACCTACAAATATGCAGACTGCTACAGAATTCACATCCTAGACATGTCTCTGTTGCTCACCAGATACCACATTTTTGAAATGCTATACAGTGCACAGCGGTTTCTAGAGTGAAATAATCCCTTGCAAGTATACATATAACTACATTTGCAAATTCCACTGGTTAGTAGGTGCCAAAAATATTTTGCCTCTCACAAAAGTGCTTCGCACTTTGCCAAGTCAAGCTTTGAGCACTTTCTTTCATATTTATTTATCTATTAATTTATTTATATCCCAACTAGAGCTGAAACGAGTACCCACTTCACGACACTAGTGCAAAAATACAATAAACACCATAACAACTTAAAATCTGTATACATTCCATCTCTGTCTGTCTGTCTGTCTGTGTCTGTCTGTCTGTCTCTCTCTCTCTCTCTCTCTCTCTCTCTCTCTCCATACATACATACATACATTTTTTAGTCGTTCCCTCATCCCATGGCATCTCAGGGCGACTCACAAAGCAAAGTATCAACAATAAAAATTAAAAAATAAAAACAACAATATCATTTTAAAATTCTATAAAACACCCCCCCACTACCCCCATCCTCCCATCCTCCCCTCCAAAAGCCTAGGCGAACAGCCAGGTCTTACAGGCTCGGCGAAAAGCCAACAGACCTGGGGCCATGTGGGCTTCCTCTGGAAGGGAGTTCCAGAGGCACGGCACGGCCACCGAGAATGCCCTCTCCATTGTGGTCCCCCGTTTTACATGGAGGACCTCCAGGAAGGCGCCCCCGGAAGACCGAAGGGGTCATCCTAGGGTGCGGAGGGTGAGGCGGTCCCTAATATATGGGGGGCCCAGACCATGTAGGGCTTTATAGGCCAACACCAACACTTTGAATCTGGCTCAGTACGCTATAGGCAGCCAGTGCAGAGTGCGGAGCACGGGCGTAATGTGCTCCCGTCAACCCATGCCCATGAGGAGATGGACCACCACATTCTGCACTATCTGCAGCCTCCAAACCAGCATCAAGGGAAGTCCCACGTAGAGCATGTTACAGTAGTCTAGCCTCGAGGTGATGAAGGCATGAATGAGGGTGGTCAGGTCGGGCCTGGAAATGTACGGCTGCAGCCTCCGCACCAGATACAACTGGAGAAGGCGGCTTTAGCCACCGCCTCCACCTGTCGATCCAGACAGAGGTCTGAGTCCAATAACACTCCCAGACTCCGAACCTGCTGGGCTACAGGAGGGCAGATCCCCCCCTACTAGGGGGGGTCAACACCTCCCTCGCCCTACCCACCATCTTGTCAGGACTGAGCCTCAGTCTGCTCTACCACATCCAATCCACCACAGCCTCCAAACACTGGGAAAGTACTGAGATGGCAGGACCTGGGTCAGTTGAAAAGGAGAGGTACAGCTGTGTATCATCAGCATATTGGTGACATTGCACCCCAAACCCTCTCACAATCTCCCCCAAGGACTGCATATACACATTAAACAGTAGCGGAGACAGAATTGAACCCTACGGAATGCCACCGTTTAAGGTCCGGGGGCTAGATGTTTCAGCCCCCAACACCACACACTGGCTTCTCTCTGGGAGGAATGAACAGAACCACCCAAAGATAGTCCCGTCCAGACCACCCAGAGCTCATAGTCGTCTCAACACAGCCCATGGTCCATGCTATCAAAAGCGGCCAAGAGATCTAGCTGGATCAGAAATGTTGAATGTCCTGCGTCCATATCCCAGTGGAGATCGTCCACCAAGGCCACCAACGCTGTCTTTGTACCATAGCTGGCGCAGAACCCAGACTGAAAAGGGTTGAGGAAACAGATGCTGTCCAGATGACTCTGAAGCTGCCATGCCACCACCTGTTCAATAATCTTCCATAGAAAGGGGAGATTAGAGACACGTCAGTAGCTGGCAAGTGCGTCCACATCCAAAGATGACTTCTTCAACAGGGGGCACACCACAGCCTCCTTGAGACTGGGTGACCATCTCCCCTGACGAAGGGACACACCCTCACAAGCACCGTCCCCAAAGTCTCCCTGGAGGCTTTCACCAACCAGGATGGACATGGATCTAATTTGCAACTGGTGGCTCTGACCGACCCCAGGACATCCACCGCATCAGCTGGCGTCACTTCCCCACATTCCCATGGGGGCTGGGGAGGGAATCAGGGGAACTCCAAGGAAACACAATAAGCCTGCAGGTCGCAACATGGGATGTCTAACGAGCGATGCGTGGGGAGCGGACCTAGCACAGCTGCAGGAACTGAGAGCACAGGCAGTACAGCGAACACTGATAGCTTGGAGGTGATGACAACAGGCAACCAGCTGCAGATTGCACCGATGGGCACATATGGGTCCGGGGCACGAGCCCCCATGCTAGGAGCACAGGTGTACCCAAGGGGTGCATCCCAGCACCCACACACCAGCTGCTGGCTAGATGGTGGTGGGGTGGGCAAGTGAGGGTGGCCAACACAGGTGTGCAGGCCCCCCCCCGGTCCAAGGCTGGGGCATGGAGCAGGGGTGGACCGGGGACACAGGCATGTGAGCCACGCACCGAACTGCACCATAGGCACTCTCCACCATGGACGTGGGCCAGAGGGGCACTTGTTGGATGCACCTGGCCCTATGTGCGGAGTGGTTCTGAGTGCACACTGACCGCATGAGCCTCTCCACCTGGGTGCCCGCATCTGGGGGTTCCTAGCCAGGCACCTGACCTGCTCTACCTGGGTGCCCGCATCTGGGGGTTCCTGGCCAGGAGCGCTGTGGCCACCCAGCGTGCCCACCATGGGCACTGGTGCACCCAGGGAAGGCTTAGGGCCCTGCGGACATCCGGGGTGTACCAACAGGCCCTGCACCTCATCCAAGGGTGGGATGGGCAATAGCCCTTCGCGAGACTGCCGTCTGGCACACTGGTGCCGGGATGCCATGGGATGCGCTGCCATGCTTGCAATGCCCATAGACAGGCTGCTTTGGGTCACAGAGCGGACACAGGAACAGTGGGCCAGGGCCCTGGCTTGGTGGGATGATGCAGCATGGAGGGCACACTTCCGCATGGACAGGCAGTGCCTCCTGCGCCTTCCAGAGCTGTTGGTGCCCTGGTTGGAGCAAATATGCACCCCCCATGTGTACCCCCATACCTGTGGCCCAGTGCGTGGCCATAGCCATCTGGGCACTGGCAACCCCTGATTCCTGCCGGTCCATGGTGCAGCACTTTGGTGTGGGAGTGAGCACTGTCACAGGCATCCTCCATGACTTCTGCGAGGCCGTGGAGGGCGTGCTCCTGGACTGCGCAATCCAGCTCTTGGACCAGGAGGCCGGGAGGCTGCCAGCTTCCCCTCTATGTGGGTGCCTGGGCACTGTGGATGGCACCTACATAGAGATCCTCTGACCTGCCAACGGGGAGGCAGCAGAATACATCAACTGACACAGGTACCATTCCCTGCAGCTCCAGGTGGTCGTGGAGCACCAGGGATGGTTCATAGACATCTTAACGGGCCACTCCAGCTGCAGCCATGATGCACGAATCCTAACCATCTCACCCCTCTTTGCCCGGATGTACAGGAGGGACTTTGTCGACATGCAGATGTACAGGATTGAAGGGCTTCTGATGCCCCCCTGCATCCTGAGGGACCCGGCCTATCCCCTCCTCCGCTGGCTCATGAAGACATACCCGGTCCCCAGGAACCCTGTGGAGGCCCTGTTCAACAGACGGCTATGTGCCTTGAGGACATTGGTTGAGAGGTCCTTCGGTGCCCTCAAGCAGCACTGGAGGTGCCTGGTGGGTCAGTTGGACTTCACTGTGGAGACCTCGGCCCTCGTGATCAGTGCCTTCTGTGTCTTGCACAATGTTTGTGAAACCAATGCGGCTGCCTTGGTGGTCCCAGTGCCCCAGCGCACACCAGGGCCCGTGTTGTTCTATGTGAATGCAGAGAACCCAAGGGAGTACCGGTCAGGGCACCTGTTCTTGGACCAAGCAGATCTGCATTGCCCTGGCAAGGTGTATCACCATCGATACCGGGACCGGAGCATGCTGGGCCTCTCTCTGGCAGCCCCACCTCTCCTCGGGCCTCGCCCATGGTGATCCCCCAGCCCCTTCCCAATGATGCTTGTCACACAATAAAGAGTTAGGTTGGGTACACCCATGCATTTATTTTACATTATGTGCCACCTGTCCACACCCTGCCCCTCCCTGCTGCCCCCTGCCCTACCCTATCTCCCCCTCCCCCATCCCCTTCCCCCCTGACCCTGCCATTCCCTTGGCTGCCCTGCGGGCACCATGGGACTCTGAGAGCTCACCCCACCTCTGCTGTCGGTATCCCCAAGCATGTCCTGGGAGGTTTCTGTGTCCAGGCTGGGTGGTGGAGTGAGGATGGGGGGAGGGCGCAGTACCGTCGGTGCTGGAGGAGCCCACATTGGTGGATTCTGCCTCCGGAGACCAGGTGGGACTGGGAGGCGGATGTGCGGGCCCTGCGGCCATGCTGGCAGCTGGGGCGGTGGTGGGGGTGCTGCGGGGCACAGCAGTGGCACTGGGGCCGGAATGGTGCCAGGCGGAGTGACTGCCATAATGTATGCACTCATGTTGCCCACATGCAGCAGCAATGAAATGCCAATGTCCAGGGACTGGTTCATCTTACATGTGTGCTCCGCTCCCAGCTGATCGATGGCTTGATGCAGCAGCCCCAATGCCTCCATCTGCCTGGTGTGCTCCTGGTGCTCCCACCTCCTTTCCTGGTGCATTTCTGCCTCCAGCTGCTAGTCCCTGGTCTCTGCCAGCTGCAGGGCCCTCTCCATGGCTGCCTCCATGCTGTTGATGGCCGCGATCATCTGCTCCCCCTGCTCCGTGCTGGTGCGAACTATGTCCTCTGCCAGGTCAGAGGACTATGTCCTCTGCCTCTGGTGCCATACCTGTGCCCTGTGCTCATGCATCTACTGTGCCGGAGGCATGGGGTCGACAGGTGGGGGTGATGCTGGTTGACCTGTTGGGGAGCTGATTGGAGACCGTTAGTCGGGCTCGGTCGCATGCCACCTGTCCCGGCGTGGGGCAGGGGGTGGTTGGTGGTTCCCCCAGCAGGTTGGCGGGTGCGGTTCTCCCCCTCAGCACCAACCGGTGCCCTGGTTGTCCCTCCCTCACACCTCCTGGACCGAGCCACCGACCACTCCGTCCCAGGGCCGGGGGGGGCTGTGGCTCCCCCATGCCTCAGTGCCCTTTGTACACCCCCATTGCCCCCCCTTCCATGGTAACTCACCTTGGTTCACCAGCTGCTGCTGCGGCTACTCCCCTCTGTCCTCCTTGCCTGGCGGTCCCATATGCTGAGGCATGCGTGAACCTGTTGAGGAACGAATGTAGGGGGTTGCGTTACCCTTGCATAGGCCCATTCCCCATCCCACCCCCCCAATCTCTGGCACCAGGGACTGGCCAGAAGCATCTGTCCCCCCTGTTCTTTGCCCAGGCAGTCCCCCGTGTGCTCCTCCACCACCATCTCCAACACCAACACCATCGTCGCTGCCACCTCCTCCTCCCTTCCTCGCTCGCCTTCCACTCTCATTGCCCTTCTGCCTTGCTCCATCCCACCACGTTCCCCTTATGCCTTGCTCCATCCCACCATCCCACCCCCTTCCCGTGTTCCCTGGGGGTCGCGGGATGGGCCCACGCCCTGTGGGGGACCCCCACCCCTGGGCCCACCATCTATGGTCCGTTTCCCATCCCACCCACCTGCCTACCCTCTATGTCCACCAGCCTTCCAAGGCTGCTGCCCCTGTGTGGTTGTGCTCTCCCTGCATCCATTGGCTGAGGGTGACCAGTGTTCTGGCCTCGGATCTGCCCGAGTTGGATTGAGGGTGTGGGATCCCAGTGCTGGTTCATGAGGGGGGCCTTCTGCTCCCCGAGGTCCAGGGGAGTTCCTCCAGGTGGGCTGGGCCCCCGGAGTTGGTGCCTTTGGGCGAGGCTGCCAGGGGTGGGGGCACATTGACCCATTCCTGCCCTGGACCACAGCTCTCCTCACGAGTTGTGGGGTGACTATTGAGTCCTCCATGTGAAGGATGCAGTCCAGGCCGTCATAGAAGGGGGTGGTCCAGGCTTCATGCCCGGACCACCAGTTGTTATCTTTTATGGTCTTGTACCCCCTTTTGAGCTCCTTGACCTTGGAACGGCATTGGACCATGGTCCTGTGGTGCCCATCCCCCTCCATGTCCTGCACGATCTCTGTGAACACGTGATCATTCTATTTGTTCACAATGAGCTCCACTTGGTGCTCTCAGGACCCCCAGATCCTGATAAAGTTCTGGGTCTCCTTGTGCCCCCATTGCCCCCCTCACTGGTACCAGCGTCTACCGCGTGTGCCCTCCTCCTCCACCTGCTCCTCCTGCTTCTCCTCCTCGTCTGCTTGCCCTCCGCTGGTCTCCTCTGGGAGTTCCTGCTCCCAAGCCCATTTCTGGGTCTGTGGGTCGTAAAGGGAGGGGGTTAGGTGCCTCAATCCATCGGACCTGTGGCCCGCCTCCCTGCCCCCCTCCCGCCGGGCACCCCCCCCTCTTCATGTGCCTGTGCCACTGTGTGGGCCCCCCCTCACTCTCCTTACCCGTTTCCTGGATGCCTCCATCCCCTGGCTTGTTGTCCCCTCTGGGGCGGCCTGCCCTGGCTGCTGCTCCTCCACCACCGTCTCCAACACCAACACACCGTTGCTGCCACCTCCTCCTCCCTTCCTCGCTCGCCTTCCACTCTCCTTGCCCTTCTGCCTTGCTCCATCCCACCACGTTCCCCTGCTGCTGTGTGCCCTTTAAATCTCCCTCCCCGCTCTGTGTGTTGCTCATTGCCTGGCAGCAATGCAGCATGCTTTTGCTGGGGATCATTTTGTTTGATCCCACTGGTGGTTGCCATTCAGTCGTTACATTTGATGGTTTCCCAGTGGGAATTGCTTTGACTATGATTATGGAGGTGGTCCTGTCCCGACCTCCGGAACCGTGGTTGGGTTTGACCCCTACGGGTGATTGACTGTGATGAACATCTGGATGCCGCCGATCAGATGTTCGGGGCTCTTTGGGCATGCCATGGGATTGACTGTGGTTCACTGTGATCTTGTAACATCTGAAATTACTCTTTTTGTAGGAGAATTAACATTACCAGTGATTATTTGGCTACGATGTCACCTTATGAAATTTATTTCAGGGGATCTCTTTAGTAAATACAACTATATAGTGCAGTACTTTTCAAGAGGCGTAGGTGATGATATGTTGCCAACAATTTTAGTTTTTATAACACATCAGACCTGAGTCTTTTCCACCTCTGATAATTGTATGGGAACTAAACACTTCCAGGAAATTGGATCCTGCCCAACATAACTCACGGACTGCCTCCTCCCCCTTGTACATTCATGGTCTCTCAGGTTAGGTGGGAGTGTCCTTCTGGTCAGACCCTCTGTGTATCAAATACAGACAGTGTGGGTAGAGGCGTTGTTGATGGCTCGTTCCCAGCTTTGGAACTCCCTTCCCTTTTGAGATTCACAATTGCCCAAGCCTGTGCTTGGAGTGTAAAACATTTTTGCTTAGGTGGGCTTTTAGTGGGCAGGGATGAATTAGAGATTAGAGGTCACTGGCAAAATTTTCATTGACTTCAATGGAGGTATCATCAGACCTCTGTACTGGTAGTAAGTTTTCTTCCCACCTCAATTACTTAGATCTGTTTAGGATATAAACAGAATGATGACACTCAAAAAGAATTTTCTTCTCTCCCATCAAGAGTGTCACTTATGATACTAGTGAACATAGCATACACGGTATATGCTTATGGTATAGCCTCATAAGTACAAATCTGTTATGGCTCTTACCACCCTTCCCGCCCCCCCCCCCCCCCCTCTCCAGTTGAGTTGTTATGCTTGCAATGAACTTCCAGCTTCCTCAAATAGAAAAATGTCAATAAAGCCGTTCTTAGCTGTCCTTGTTGAAAAAAAATTCTTCTTCTTTCTTGTCTTCTCAATGACTTTTGATTTGCATTTTCCCCACCTCCCTGTGTGTCTTAACCTTGCATGCCATACTTTTCGGGGCTTAATTTGTGTGAAGGCTTGCCAGGGTTCAGCCCTGGCAATCAAATTCAAGGTGGGGCTGGGCCCTAGTAAATGTTCCCAGTGTGAATGTGCACCTCAAAATGTGACAGACCAGAAAAAGACTAATATTGGCTATTTCAGGGTTGGAGATGATGTGAATTTGGATGGTTAATTTGGCTTTTGTAAATGCCTTTCCTGCCTCACCCAATGCACTGATCGCATATAGATTAAATCACAAGAACTCCTGTTTCATATTCAGCTGTAAAAAGGCAGGGTAGGCCAGTGGTTGGATTTCGAGATAGAGACTAGGGTTCAGTTCCCCGCTCTAACAAGTTCTAGGGCAGGGGGATGACTTCTGGGGCAGCCTTGGCCCCTGACAATCTCTTATTTTATTTTTTAATACATTTATTTATTAAGTTATTAACAAATTAAGCACTGGTTTAGCTGATAAGGAGCTGATTCACCATTCACAGAGAGTACTTCTCTTTCATGTCACCAGGTGTGTCATTTGAAACTCTAAATCTCTAGCCATCTATCAAGAAATTTGGGTCTGGTGAAAGGAAGCTCAGCTTTCCTGATTACAGCAGCATGAATCTGCAAGCGTTCTAATGAGGAAGATTATATTCAAAGCAGAATGGGTGAACATTTCCCAAAGCGCTATTATACTTTAGCAATGAAAAAAGGGCTTTGGACTGAATTCTGAGAGCATAATACCTGGTTTTGGTGCCACCTACCTCTGTAAATACTCCTGTTGAAATAAGCAGCTGCAGCGGCACCTGATGAGCAGCTCCAGGAGAACTCGAGGAAGAGGAGGAGGAGGAGATTTAGGTGGTGGAAGAGGAGGGGGTAGGGAGGATTGGGAGGCAATGGCAGCATCTGGCAGATGCCGCACCGAGGAGGTCTGTAGTATGGGACCATTTCTCCTAGCCCTCTGGAATGCCTTCTACTGCTGCTCTGTACAGTCATTGGAACAGCTGAGTGTGGCTTGGGGGGAAGAGTAGCATCACTGCCCTCCGCAGCCACCTTAGGTGGAGGAATAATATTGACCTGGCAAGAAGAAGGTGGATGGAGTGGGCAGGTGGTCAGCAGCAGGGTCAGCAAGGGAAAGCTGCAAGAGGCAGGAGGAGCCGGAGTCCCTCATCCTCCTCTACATCCTCAGCAGCTGATGTAGAGGCAGAGGCCAGCCCATCTGCTGAGGTGCACCTGCCTCTAGAGCTGCATCAGCTGAGTGAGGCCATACGGTCTGGGCAGGCCTGTCTGGACACAAGCCACAACAAAAAGAACATCATATATTATTAACAATAATATATGGACTGGAAAGGGGGGTGGGGGGTTGGCTCCTTGTTGGCCAGGGTCCTTGGAATCCCCCCCCCCACATCTGTGACCACTCTTCTGTCCCTCCCCCAGGTAAACATCTTAAAAGGGGCTGCTGCCCAGGGCATGTGGCTGGACTGGAAAGGGAGGTGGGGTGTTGGCTCCTTGTTGGCCAGGGCTCTTGGAATCCCCCCCCCCACTTGAGACCACTCTTACATCCCTCCCCCAGGTAACCGTCTTAAAAGGGGCTGCTTCACAGGGGGCGGAAGCCTCTGGGCGGCAGTTGAAGGGTGCAGCCAAAGGGCAGTAGCCGGTTAGCATGCCGTTCACTGGCCAGAGTGGCGATGGCGGCCAGATGTTTTTCACCAGCTCCCTGGACTGTGACAGTTATTCACCAGGTCACCAGGTGCTGCTGCAGCTGCTCCTGAAACTGCTGACGCTGATGCTGACACCACTGATGTTGCTTGGACTTGTTGCTGCTTCCTGGAGCCGTGCTGCTCAGCCCCACAGGCACCAACTCCCCCTCCCCCATTCGGAGGAGTGGGCCAGGGCCAGAGCACACAGCCAGGACTTTCAGGTCCTGACACAGCCAAAAGCGGCCAAACGCCCAGCTCCGCTGCAGTCGTGCGCTGCACACAACATGCCCGAGGGGGATGGGGGGGCCTTAGCATTGTATTTTAAGGAGGGATTGAGGTGGGGATGGGTATTTCCTTTATGATGGAGGGAGACAAGGGGACTAGGTTAGGGAGGGGAGGGCTGACCCCCTCGGTGTGAGGGAGGGGTCCTCTGGTGGCAGAGGAGGATGGGGATATATTGGGAGGTGGGAATCTCTCTCGGGGGGCTGGCAGGGTGGCCTCCGGGGGGTGTCAGTGGAGTGGATTGGGGGGGTCTGCGG
>QEPC01012945.1:248799-262185 GCA_003113815.1 Sphenodon punctatus | reverse complement strand
GGGTGAAAACAGACATGACGCTAACCACCCTTTAACCACCCTTGGTGGTCATTTATGCATGTTTCAGGGCTGCATAGGGCACCAATACAGTCCTGCAACATGCATAAATAACCACCAAGGGTGGTTAAAGGGTGGTTAGCGTCACGTCTGTTTTCACCCATAGTCTTGGTGTAGGGTGGTCTCCAAACTGCTCTATTTCTATGCCACTCTCAAAGGGCACCATTCAGAATTGGGATTCAATGAAGGAGAGCTGTGTTTGATCATCTTCTTTTCTAAAGCTATGCAAGAGCTAGCCCTGTAGATTTTTCTGCCCTGGGAAAAATAAATTTTGTCATGCCATTCCTGCACTTTATTTTCCCACAGAGCAAAACCTTACCTACAATTGGCACTGTATGAGGAGGTCTTCAGGAAAAGGAGCCCTGCCTATGCTGAAAATCCCAGGCTGGGTTTTACAGTGTGTGTGTGTTGGGGGAGGAAGGAGTTAGGAGGAGAATACAGAAGTAATAGCCATGCATTGCCTGCATTGCAAGCCCCAGTCTCAGGCTTGCATTGTGGGTGAGGGAGGGAGTTTTTCCATGACTTTAATGGTGGAGGTTGTGCTCTCAGTCTCCAAAAATGTCTCTGAATTAGGGATGTGTGAACAGAGTTCGGGGGTTCGATGTTTTGCCTGAACTCGGGGTGTTTGGGCCATTCACAAACACCCCAAACCCGAACTGCCCCCCGCCCGAACCGGCCAAACAAATTTTGGGTTTCAAACCCATTTGGTCTGGCGTGGGGGGGAACCTGGTTTTTCCTCCCCCCTCCAGACTGCACGGGTGGAAGGGGTGCCAGGGCTCACCTCCCCCCCCCAGCCTGGTCATTTTTTTTTAAAATGCCCCACCCCAGGGATTGACCTACCTGGTGGTGCTGTGGCTTTGGCGGCGGCAGCGGTGGTGGGTCCAGCCTTCTAGGCCTTCCAGGAATGAGAGCTTTAAAAATGGAAGGGGGGGGGTCATTTTTTTTTTTTACCAGGCTAGGCAGGGTGGGGGGGGATGTGAGCCCCAACACCCCTTCCACCTGCGCAGCCTGGAGGGGGAGGGAAAACCGGGTTTATCCCGCCCCCTGAATGGGTTTGGTGAAACCAAACAGGTTCGGGCCAAACAGCCTGAACCTGAACGGTTTTGGGGGGCTGAACCTCAAACAGGTTGAACACCAAACCCCCCGGTGTTCGCACATCCCTACTCTGAATCTCTTTGTGAAGTTTAGGTACTTTGTAACAGGATGATTCATGAGACAAAATTTGCACGCCTTCGGTACTGAAATACTATTCTGATTACCATTTAAAAGTAATCCTCATTTCCTGATCCTGATTACCTGAATGATTACCATCCTGAATACCATTTAATTTCCCTCCTGATTTTTAAGTTTTCTAACCTGATATACCAATTTGTAATCGGAAAACCAAAAAAATTGTACCAGAAGTTACCAACCTCCTGGGTTTCCAGGTAACCAATTGGTAACTTGTTGGATACCTGGAAATGTGCTTATTACCTGAAGGTACTAAATGAAGTACCCTTTTCTGCTCTAACCCTAGACATAACAGCAGCTACATGCTAACATAACAACTGCTACATGCTAGATCTAGGAGACTTGTTGATCATGACTATCATTTTTCAAACTCCAGGCTATGTTGAGCATGAGTGTTTGCACAAATAAAGTTAACAACCAAAGATGTATTAAAGCCAAAATGAGTTGCCAGCATTATGGCTGGTAGTACCACTAAATCAAGCCAAAGTGCAGAAGCTTCTGTAAAAATATTCATGATTCAGTTCTTTCCTTTTTTGGCATGTAAAACAAACAGGACAAGGGCACCAGCTCTGTATCTCACCAAGTAGTACTTGATAAATTGTGCTGCCCCAGGAAATATGTATAATGAAGTTTAATGGCTTAAGGAGTTTATGTCATGCTGACTCATGTTAATTTCCATCTTTTCAGAAGATAACCATATTGTTCCCTCAGTATAACTGGAGCTAATGCTGATACTTGACACTGTCCTCTATGGAAATTAATGACTTGCATTAACTTGTGCTAGCATGAGCTGGTGGGTTACATGATGCAAGTGCATTGTATGAGAAAGAAAGGTTGACATGTCTCTGTTGTATATACATTTCAACTCAGAGCTTCACATTATCTTTAATGGCATAATAGTGCAGGGTCCCTTGGAAGGAGACAAAGTGAAGTGTGAAGCTATCTGTGCTCCAGTTTGTGACAACATGAGGCCTGCCTACTGTGCAAAAACACAGCTTATCAGTTCAAACCTGAAATGGAAAATGTGGATATTTAAGAAAATGTATAATTTATACACAAAGGCTGTGGAGAAAAAAATGCATTGCTTTCAGAATTTAATTACCCTTTTTAAAATTTGGGCAACACAAAGCTACACAGCTGTGACTTGCTTGTGAATAGTTTTGTAAGTTCAGTTGCCAATGTGTTCCAATACCAAGAGAGATTATTTTGCCTCTTTTACAATTCAATTCAATTCAATTCAGAGGTCACAAAAATAGCTGGAAATAACTTGTCAGTGGTATGAAGACCTTTGTGAGAACATCGGTTGCAGTGGTTCACAAATGGAGGGAGGTGTGGAAGGTATTTGTGGGAGGGGCACAAGAAAGAGCACAGCTGGCAAACACCTAACTCCACTCAGACTGAGCTAGGGGGGATTTCCAAACTGATGGGGTAGGAAGGGGGGAGAGAGCCAGAAAAAGAGGTGGGGGAGAAAGAGGGGGGGAGAGGGAGAGGGGGAGAGAGCATTTTTACACACACCAGATTTCTCCCCGACTTCAAAGTCTGGGTTCAGTAAATTAATACGTAGGGAATTTAGATGCTCACCTCCCTCCCATGCCACTTCCAGACCTTCCCTCCCCACATATTCTGGCTGCAGGAGAGAATGCGCAAGCCAGGATATGTGCAGGGTTTGACTGATCTGAAAGCCCCTTCCTCCCCCGCAGCTTTGCCGGCAAACACCCACAGCGATATAGAGCTGGCAGAGTCGCATGGGTGGGCTTTCAGATGAGCCAAATCCCATGCATATCCTGGCATGCGCATTCCCTCCCACAGCCAAAATATGCACCGGGGTGTGTGTGTGTGTCTGAAAGTGGCCCCAGAAGTGACCCAGGTGTCATGAATCAGGTGGTTTCTGTGTGTTTTTAGACCTGGACTTGTAAGTTCACTGCTACCTTACAAGTCTGGGTCTCAAAACATGTGGATGTGGATGGGCGCTACTGTTTGCAGTGGCACCCGGGAGACTTCTGGGAGCGGGGGTGAGCATCTAAGCAGTCCAAACGCGAGTTTACCCAACCTGGACTTTGAAGTCCAGGAGAAATCTGGTGTGTGTAAAAACATCCAGAGAAAGAAGGAAGCCAAAGGAAGGTAGGAAGGGGAAGAGGGGGAAGTTGCGTGTGTGGTAGAGGAAAAGGTGCTGAACTACCACAGACAAGAGGAGGGGACACTGTTTACTGACAGTTGTCAAGCTAAAATGAATTATTCATGTGAATACCAAATTGACAAATAGGGTGCCTATTAATTATGTTTTGGACAAAGAGGATACAAAAAGGTATTTGTTTTTGTCTTAATTTAAAATATATCATTTCAGTTTTTTTTGTATTTTGGCTATTTAGTTTTGGTGATGTCACTTTTATAGTATTATAAAAATGACCAAAATCTAATACTTGAAATACCAAAACAAAGTCAAATCAAAATGTTGAAATAAATAATCACTTTGGTCATAGATATAATTCAGATATTTGGACAGGCATTTGAAAACGCAAATTATCTTTGTGAATGTTGAATTGCCTGTTTGTTTCAGCTCTATGTAACTGGGGATGGTGAACAGCAGCAGGTATGTTACCTGGTGAAAGGGAGAAAATACAGCAGAGAAACTTTATGCACACAACACTCTTCCTCCTTTCAAACTTACCATTTTTTCCTTCTCCGTGTTCATCTTGTCCTGTAGTAAAGCTTCACACACCAGCTGAAATGCCCTGCATTTCAAAGGTCCATCCCTTGCATCCGGTGGCAGAGTACCGGGCCGTTTTTACATGGATGCTCCCCCCCACTCAGTGTTCCGGCGGATGTTGGGTGTGTGTGTGTCTGTATAAACGCCCGGCGGTGGGTGGGAGGGTGTGCACTGAGTGTGTAAATACCACGGGCAGTGGGTGTTTGCGCGTGCCTGCTCCCGATGCACACCCACCTACACCCATCACCCACCCATCTCCACCCACGGGGCCCTCCGTAAAACCAGAGAAGGCCCTGCGGTTGGAGATGGGTGGAATTGGGTGTGTGTCCATGGTCAAACACCCATCCCCTCACCCACCTCCATCGGTGTAAAAATGGCCCACGTCTTTGCCCTGGATCTCTAAGGCTGTCTCTGTACCTATGGGTGCAGGTTATGTGTTAGTGAAGCATAAAAACCTTTTCTGAGTAACACATGCTCTTGGCTTTCCCCTCCAAGAAAAATTATACAAATGACTCCTTAATTAGACCCAGCACCAGCGCAGACTGACTTAGGGTCTTCAGCAGTGCTGGCTTGACAGGCTTCCCCACCAGCTTTTAGTCTGCAAGTTAAACCCTCTTTGGCCTTTTGTAGAGATGGATGTAGTTATCATAGGGACTCCGTACTACTACCGTAACACTATCCTACTAGGCAAACACAGCACTTTACAGTCACAGATTTGGAGACAGGTCCCTGCCCTGTGAGCTTACAATCTAAGATGGACACGGGTGAGCGGAACTCAGGGAGAGACAGACACACACACATTCCCATGTTACAGATGGAGAACAGAGGTTGATGGATTGTGACTTCCCCAAGGCCACCCAGTAGTACATGACTAGGTCAGGATTTGAACCCTGGCTGTCCAGGACCATATCCAGCTCTTTGTCCACTACATCACACTGAAGTGGTGTGGAGACATTTGTCTCGGGCCACACTGAAGGGACAAGAGGGGCATTTGTCTTGGGTCCAAGCTGTGTGTGTGTGTGTGGGGGGGGGGGATAAATCCTGTCCTGTTGCGGTGCAGCTGGGTTGAGACTGAGCTGAGTGGAAGCGGAAGTGTCTTCAGCACACGGTGCACATGGGACCCACCCGGTGGGCAGCACAGGATGGGGCAAGAACCGGTGGTGGTAGCAGTGGCATGAAGCAGGCAGTGCAGCTGCATCCTTCAGGGCTCAGGTGCTGCAAGCGGAGGGAGGGAGAGGTACTGAGGTGAGGAAGGAGGGGAGAGGGTGGGAAGGGAGAGAATGGTGACAGAGGGAGGACCCAAGCCCATTTCTTGCACCCGGACCCATTCCAATCTAGGTATGCTCCTGTGTGGGGATGATGGGCAGCACTCTGACAGATTTCATTACACAGGTGTCATTAGTGATGGTCAGAAAACAAGCTTGCCATCATCACAACTGCAAAAACACCTTTTTTTTTTAATGATAAAACATTTTGGCTCTGCCTTTTTTTGACTGAACAGCAACAGTTTTTTTCATGAAATATATATACATATACACATGACAATTAAAATCAACCAATCAAAAGATTCTCTGCTGATTATTTGGATTTTGGGTTTTATTGGTTTTCAGATTTCAGTTTTCAACATTTTTCCAGTTGGGAATTTCCATCAGAAAAGAAAGATTTTCTTTCATTGGCATTTTCTCTCGACCAAAAAAATGTGTGTCAAAACCATGGGGGTTTTTGATGAAAAAAATTACTGAAAAACTTTCTACCTGCAATTGATTTAGAGGCATTCACAATTTTACTTGTAGTATTATCTTTGGAATTGATACAATTTATACAATCCAAATTCACTTTTAAAGTACATCCGCTTTGGTAACAATCCTTTAGGTGCTTAGTTTTACCTTATTGTGCCAACATGACACTTAAGGAACAATCCTCCACTTTTGAAGTTGATGGGAGCTGAGACTTTAATAGGTGGAATTTTTCACCCTTAGTGTGGTAAATGGGACTTGCCTCAGTGCTCATTGTTAGCACCCATGCTAACTACCAGAGGATCACACTGCTTATGTAGAGTCGTGTCAGCCAATAACAAAGTGTCATCTGCAAATTTGATCACCTCACTCTTCCCCCCCTTCTCCAGATCATTAATGAATATATTAAAAAACACTGTTCCCAGTACAGATCACTGGGACACTCCACTAGTTAGCTCTCTCCACTGTGAAAACTGGCCTTTTATTCCTACTCCTTGCTTCCTATCTTTTAATCAGTTGCCGATCCATGGTAGGACACTGCCTCTTATCCCATGGCTCTCTAATTTCCTCAAAAGTCTCTCACGAGGAAACTTATCAAACAACTTCTGAAAGTCAAGGTACACTATATCAGCTGACTCACCCTTATGCACATGCTTATTTACACCCACAAAAAATTCCAATAGGTTAGTAAGACATGACCTTCCTTTCATAATTCCATGTTGACTCTTCCCCATTATGCCATACTTAACAATATGCTCAATAATTCTGTTTTTAGCGACTCTTTTCACCAGTTTGGCTGGCACCAACATCAGGCTCACCGGTCTGTAGCTTCTTGGATCATCTCGGGAGCCCTTTTAAATATTGGTGTTAAATTTGCTACCCTCCAATCATCAATTATCAATAGTAGGTCTGCAGCTTCAGAACTCTGAAATGAATACCATCTGGTTCTGATGATTTGTTACTATTTAGTCTGTCCGTTTTCTCTAGAACCTCCTCCAGAGTCACATTTTTATTTGTGACAGTTCTTCCAGTTCATCACATATGAAGACTCGGTCCAGGATGGGTATCTCTCCAACATCCTCAGTGATGAAGAATAAAGCAAAGAATTTATTTAGCTTCTCTGCAATTTTCCCATCCTCCTTGAGTGCCCCTTTCAACCCCATGTCATCAAATTCCCCAATGACTCTCTAGCAGGCTTCTTGCTTCTGACGTACTTGAAAAAGTTATTATTATTATTATTATTATTATTATTATTATTATATTTTGCATCTTTAGCAAGTCACTCCTCAAATTCTCTCTTGGCCTGTCTTATTAATGTTTTACATCTAATTTGGCAATGCTTATACTTTTTTCTATTTACTTCATTAGGACTAGCTTTCCATTTTTCAAAGGATGCCTTTTGGACTCTAATAGCCTCCTTCACTTTTCCATTTAGCACCCCAAGCCTCACGGCAGGTCCAAACTCCACTGAACGCTCGGGGGGGGGGGACTGAACTCTGCCGAACTGAACGACTGAACTCAAACTCGGTTTTCAAACCAAACAACTGAACCCAAACTTGGTTTTTGAACCAAACATCCGAACCCCATTCTGTTCACATATCCCTACTGAAAAACTGAGCTCTGGTAAAGAGCAGAGATGAGGGCATGCCCACAAGGATAGGAGACAGATCCATGGCATACATCTATGATCTTGGCACTCCTTTTCTTGAATAGATCTCTTAACCACCCCGACTCCCAACTTCAATGTCGCCCTTGGAGCTTGTTCTGATTTTAAAAGTGACCCCCAAGAAGGAAAAGGTTCCCCACCCCGCAGTAGATCATGGTGTAAGGAGTGGGACCAGTCTCTCTGAAGCCCTTTTCAAATGGACACCCCCCATTCACCCACATGTGTGGGTGGGGGGGGGCATCTGTTTGAACACTGCAACAGATTGGGGGGGATGAGTGGGCGTCCGTGGGAATTACACCCACCTCCACTCAACTCCACCCATCACCCACGCACAGAGGAACGGGCACCAATGCCAGATGTTCCGTGTGTGGAGCTGGGTGGGGGTCCATGGGAATGCACCCCCACGCACCACCCACACACCCACCATGCTGTCCACCCATCCCCACCCACACCCATGCCCATTTGAAAAGGGCCAGCGATTGCCTCTGAGGAGGACAATGGAACCGATGCCTCAGGAAGTGTGTCCTGGAAGGAAATGGGCTAGGAGAGCTCCTTCAGTGTGGCAGGCAAGGCTATCTCTGCAGGGGAGTGCTACTCTTCACTCTTGAGACCAGTTGTTGAGGTACCCTAGAATTCAGAGAGGTCCTGGCCTAGAGCTCTGGGACCAGTAGGAAACATCCCAGTAGATTGTTTGAGGCTGACACCTGGATCAAGTGGATTGTGTATGGCCAGAGAAGAGGTGTATGTATGATCAACCTGAGAGCTTTATACATTTTAAAGGATCACAAGGAAGAATGCACCATCCTAAAGTTCTAGGGTGGAATTGTTTATCACCATCCCTATATTGCTACCAATAAAATACTAGTGAAAAATTGTGAAATTTAATCCCACTTTATTTTTTTCAGCTTCTGAAAGTCTAACACCCCCACAAACAACAAAAGAGATGTTCTTGTCTTTTGCTGTTCATATGTCTCCTCAAAGACACTTGGTTAATGGCTGCCATGTGCATAGTTCTTCTGCTCCTCTCCAACATAATGCATTAGGACATTACATAAAGTTCAAGAAGCCCACTTGGGAATTCTGCTTAAAAAGCAAAACACTTTCAAGGATTATACAGACAATAGTGAAGGAAATAGCTAGGTGATCCCTTCAAATGAACCTGAAGGGCATTATGATAAATGTGCCTTCCTTGAGAGGCACATGAAGTGTGAAGCAAGCATGTTCCAGCTCCTGACAGCATGGGGTCTGGACTCTGCCCACTGTGCAAAATACAGGTTATCAGTTCAAATCTAAAACAGAAAATGCTGATATTTTAGAAAATGTATCACTTATACACAAAAGGTGTGTGTGTCGGGGGGTGGGGGGAGAGGAATAGCACTCTTCAGAATCTAAGTAAAATCTAATTACACTTAAAAATGTGTTTTAAGATGGTGGTACAAAGCTACCCAGGTGTGACTACTTTGGTGACTCATTTTGGTAACATAGAGGATGCTCTTTTGATGTGTTCTACATTCATGAGGTAAAATATTTTCTTGATTGTCCAGGCCATATTGGTGGACACCATTAAGATAGACTCAATAATATCTATACAATCTTTTCTTCCCAGCAGAACCACACACCAATCATTTAAAAATAGTATAATTAACATACCAAATCACCTGGGGTGAGTCTTTTACGAAATTCAATTTCTTTTAGAAATATGAATTAAATGATAGGTTCCATAATAATAATAATAATTAATAATAAATTAATACATTTATTTCAGCTCTAGCTTTTGCCATGGCCAAACAAAACACCATACACAAAAACAAACAAAATCCAAACATAATAAACAACATAAAATATAAAATACAGAAATAAATGAATAAAACATACTCCACAATAATCACCATCATATACATTCCTCAGATGGTTCCTCCTTTTAAATGTAGGGAAGAATGTCTGTCAATCATTAAGCAATCCTTTACTCAGTGAGGGTATTCATGCCTCCTGAGGTTTTTCAGGCAGGAAGGCAAAAACTGCCACCGCCTTTATGGCTGCATCTGATAGGTTGCAAATGACAGATGCCTGTTTATTCAAATTGTTTGTTATAATAAGCTCTCTCCATCAATATCCTTTATGGGAGGAATGAGAAACATACAAGGAAGCAATCACATGAGTTGCTTGTCACCCTTTTTTAATTTCCCATGGGAGAAAACGATGGTGTGTTACTACTTTTATCAGGTTGCTTTCTCTTCTTTCAGTTTTGCTGCATGAATCTCTGTAGCTTTAGCTAACAATCCCATGATGTGACGCATCACATATCTCTATGATGCTGGCAGACCAGAAGTGAGAAATGCCCCTTCCAATGTTATATAAAAGACGCAAGGAGGGAAAACTACAATTGAAAAATCCAGGTTTGCAATTTAAGACTTCCATGTAAATTGTGTATTACAAGTGAAGCATCTTACAATCAAATCTATTCACATAATAAAAAAAAAACCTGGAGGAAACAGGCTTTTAAAATTATTTTATTTTATTTTGTGTGAATGTGCCTTATCTCTCTCTGATGTGCTGTTCTCTCTGTGCACATTCTCTGTATGTGGAGAATGCGCTAACTCTCTCTGGTTTGGGTCATGCCTAGAATTGAAACAAATAAACATTCCCATGTTCATTAATATAATTCACATTTTCGGATAGGAAGTCAAATATCCAAAAAATTATTCCTCACTGAACTGATATTCATATATGTTTATTAAGATATTTCTCTTCATTCGTTTTGGTTAATTCAGTTGTCCATTTTGGTACTATTAGTTTCAAAATGAGCACCAAACTGGTGAACGAAGGTAATAGTGCAAAACCGAAATAAAGAAGTGATTGAAATTAGTACCAAGACAAGAGCAAATGTTTCCTTCCTGTTGGGAAATACATTCCTTTTGGGAGCCCTTGCAACCATTTGTTGGCATTTCCCCACTGGTCAGCAATTTTGTACTTCTGCCATTGTGAAATCAGCACCAGCAATTTTCTGTCATTTTTGTAATTTTTGGCACTTTCTGGGTCTCTCTGGGATGTTTTGGGATTGGCCAGGATTTTCCAGGACTGTCCTTTTCAATCAATTTCCAGCACTTTTGCGCCAGTTTCTGCAACTTTTCCATCATTTAGCTGGTCTATAAAGCATAAGCTTGCTAGCAGCTCAGTTCATGTTGTGTTTAACTAGCAAAAAAAAGTTGGTAAGTTTCCTTGTCACACAAATGAAGACAAGTGACCTGTTTCTGATGGAAGCAGCATTTGCTGTGATTGCTCATTTCAGGCCTAACTGAATAACAAAACAGAACTGGATTAATATACTTCATTTGTTGAATTCAGTATCTTCTTTAGATATTCATTTCATCTTTAATTTAATAAAAAGTAGGGTCAATTCCCAATGTTTCACTTTCCCATTTAAAAAAATGAGGGCAGTGTCAAAAACGGAACCCAATGGAGCGGATATAAAATAGGGAACCCAATGGAGTACAGCGCTCTGCGTGGGGGCTTGCATATATTTACATAAATGTCCTTTGACAACCAGAAGATGAGGGGAGGTCCTGGATCCAGATGAGTGAGGCTGACTCCTTGTATCCCAACTCCCCTCATCCCCATCAGGGTTGAGGGGCAGTCCCTTAGAGCCGGGACCACAAAAGGGGGAGGGTGGAGGAAGCCGCTTCACATCTCCCCCAGGAAAGTTTAGCCGGTGGCAGAAACCGCTTATGGTTCCCTCTCTGATATTGACTTAGGGTATGCCCTCCAAGATGCTGCCCAGCAATATATAAGGGTCAGAACCTCTGATAGGGGGTACCCCAGGATATAGCAAGGCATGTTCTGATACTGGATGCCATAGGTGAAGCTGTATTCAATAAAATTGCGACCAATGCCCTTTCTATACCAACAATGTTGTTGTGTGATCCTTTGGGATGTGCTTCCGCAAGAGTGGGGCTAGGGAGTCACCCGAAGTCACCCTATAGTAAGGCCCCATCCCTGTCAGGATATTAGAGATTGGACTGGAGGGTGGAAAATGTAACCCCGCTATTTAAAAAGGGATCCAGAGGTGATCCTGGAAACTACAGACCAGTAAGCTTGACCTCTGTGCCTGGCAAAATGGTGGAAACTATGATTAAGAACAGAATCGCTGGGCATGTTGATAAACATGGCTTAATGGGGAAGAGTCAACATGGATTTAGAAAAAGTAAGTCATGCCTCATTCATGTATTCATTAATGATCTGAAAAAGGGCGTTAAGAGTGAGATGATCAGATTTGCAGATGACACCAAGTTATTCAAGGTAGGCACGAACAGACTGTGAAGAACTGCTACAGGATCTTATGAGACTGGGTGCCTGGGCATATAAATAGCAGATGAGAGTTAATGTGGACAGGTGCAAAGTGATGCACGTAGGGAAAAATAATCCAAACTATGAGTACACAATGCTGGGTACTAAGCTAGGAGTTACCACTCAGGAAAAGGATCTGGGAGTGATTGTGGACAATACACTGAAATCCTCAGCCCAGTGTGGAGAAGAAGCAGTCAAAATAGGAAACAGAATGTTAGGAGTTATTTGCAAAGGGATAGAGAATAAAACTGAGGATCCCATAATGCCGCTATACAAAATGATGGTGCGACTGCACCTGGAATATTGTATGCAGCTCTGGTCCCCCCATCTCAAAAAAGATAATAGCTGAACTAGAAAAGGTACAGAGAAGGGCAATAAGAATTTATCATTCTTATACCCTTTATCAGGGTATGGAATGGCTACCTCACAAAGAGAGGCTTGACAAGCTGGGTCTCTTCAGCTTAGAGAAGAGAAGACTGAGAGGGAATATGATAGAGGTTTATAAATCTTGAGTGGTATGGAACGAGTAGATAATGAAGTTATTTACCCTCTCAAATAGTACCAGAACTAGGGGACACTCCATGAAACTTGCTCCCGGCAGATTACAACAAATAAAAGGAAGTACTTTTTTACTCAACACATAATTAATGTATGGATTTTGTTGTCAGGGGAAATTGTCAAGACTAGTAGTATAGCTGGGTTTTAAAAAGGACTGGATAAGTTCTTGGAGACTAGGTCCATTAATGGCTATTAACCAAGTAGCTTATGGAATGAACTTCTTACTTTCGGGAGCTGGGAGAGAACAACACAGAATGAATTGCCCATTGTGACTGTTGACTCTTCTCCCATGCGATCGAGATTGGCCACTGTCGAGGGACAGGATGTTGGGCTTGATGGACCATTGGTCTGACTCAGTATGGCACTTCTTATGTTCTTTAATGTTTTGAGAATTGTAAGCCACCCTGAGCTGCCTGTGGCAGGAGGGGCAGGGTAGCAAAATTTAAATAAATAAATAAATAAGGGATCATGATTTCCCATCTCAGAGAGAATCTACTAGGGAGAAGAAAGGGTTGGAGCTGCCTCAGGGTTTCCCAAGGCAGGAGGGGAAGTGGCTGGGAATTTAGACAGAGTTCCTACGTCATAAGGGCTCACTCTGGAGCTGGCTGGCAACTGAAGCCTGGTCATGGAATTTGGTACAAAGCTCAGCCTTGCAAGGGGCTCTCAAGCTGGGAAGAATTCTGATAAACTTGAAGACCAGGTGTTATATTTAAGCCTGTAATTATGGTGTATAATGTAATATGAATAAATAAGCATTGAGAGGCAAAAGCCACTGTGAACTGTGATTTTGAGGACTGCTCCTGCTACTATTTACCCCTGGTGCAGTGAATATTTACTAGGGGTGGGAAACCGGTAGAATCTGGTATCCGATAATGCCGGTATCGGGCGTACCGGCAGTATCGGATTCGGCCCGGTAATCCGGACCCGGTACCGGATTTCTGGGTACCGGTTTTTTTTACATTGCAGCCATTTAAAAATGGCTGCAATGTAAAAAAATTTAAAGCCCCAGCCAAAAAGTTTTTTTAAAAAAACCCCTCCCCGAGTCCAGGCTGCGCGGGTGGAAGGGGGGACACCCCCCACCCACCCTG
>QEPC01012945.1:230792-245831 GCA_003113815.1 Sphenodon punctatus | reverse complement strand
GGGTGTCCCCCCTTCCACCCGCGCAGCCTGGGAGGGGGAGGGAATTTATTTTAATTTATTTCATTGGTTTCAATGGGGACACAGCGCCCCATTGAAACCAATGCAATAAATCCGGTACCGGTATACCGGATTTAAACCGGGAATCCAGTTTTCGGGAAACCGGTAACCGGTAAATCCGGTAGCCGGTATTGGGCCCAGGGTCCCACCCCTAATATTTACGACACAGACTATGATATAGGGTGTTTTTAAACAAGCATCTCCCCACCCATCAACCACCCCATCATGCATGTTGCAGGGACGCATTGGCACTCTATGCAGACTTGGAACATCTGTGGGTATTTTCAGACATTACGAGATCACAGTCAACCACAGTCAATTCCCTGTGGTGGCTGCTATCACGGAACGTCTGTTGGGGGGAACAAATGTTCCCCCCCAGATGTTACCACGGCGGGGAATCACATTCGCCACACGAGCAGCCAAAGCTGCGGGACCGGCGGCAGTCGCGTGGCGAAGGCGATTCCCCGCAGTGATGAACTCCGCTGTCACTTCTGGATGACGGCCACGGCCCGGAATCCCCGCAGGGATTCCGGTCCATGGCCAAAGCGGGTGAGTGCTGCGGCTGCATTGGCCGCAGCGGCCGCACGTCTCCCCAGAGGGTGGGCGGCGGGGAGCGTGGAGGGGGTGGGGCCGTGCGGCCGCAAGTTGCGCCGCTCGGCCCTGCACCCTCCCCAATTCCCCACCGGGATCCCCTGGCACGTCTGTTAGGGCGTGACGGGGTCATCCCGGTGGGGGATGAATATATTGTTTTCATGACGGGGCCAATTGGCCCCGTCATATCTGAAAATACCCTATGATGGGTGGGTAATGGGGTGGTGATATACTTGTCTAAAAACACCCATAGGCTCTGATCTTCCAATTGAAGTTCTGGCAGAAGGCCCATTGAAGTGAATGGGACCTGCACTGATGCAGAATTTCGAGGTCCGAAACTGTAATATTTTTGTCTTGTACTATTTAACTAAGCGTGTATCACTGGCTCTTCTATTTTTGCTCAAAGGTGCTCTTGGAAAAGAGATGATTCAGCTCCATGGCCTTAATATTTTAAATAAATTAAATAAACAAGGAGAATTAAATGGTTCACTGTATTGATAATTAATGATACTGAGCTTTCCCCTCTCTCTAGGACACTGGCTTCAATCCAGCGCATTGACTCTAACATTCTAAATGTGTAAGGAAACTATTCTCTCAAATTATCAGGGATCATAAAAGATATCTTAACCTTAAAAGGACATTAAAAAAACGTTGTTTTTGACCTTAGGAAAAGGGAGAGAGAGAACTAAGACGCTCATTGTGCTACCCAAAAAGTTTCCACTTGTTTAGGACATGCAAGTGCTATCAAATAGTCAGGGGTTCAAACCCCCAACACACTGAGAGACCCCAACCTGGATGTCAAACACCTAATAGTTTGTCTTTTTAAAATTATATTTCAGACATCCCCATACTCATCCTTGGCAACTACAATATCCATGTTGATGCACCCTCCCAACCTTGCATCGCTTGCTTCCTCTCCTTAGCCTCCTCGTTTAATCTCCACCTCTGAACTTGTTCCCCCACCCACACTGATGGTCACTCCTTTGATCTCGTGTTCTCTAGGAACTGTTCTGTTTCCAATCTCTCCTTCAAACACCATCCCATCTCAGACCATTTCCTTGCCTCCTCCTTCAACCTCTCCCACTGCTCCCCGTCCTCTCCCCCATCTCCCCGTCCCGTCTGTGATCTTCAGACCATTGTGCCCCAGGACTTTGCCTCCTCCCTCTCTCCTCTTCTCACCTCAGTCTTCTCCTCCTCCCCCGATTCTGCCATCTCTGCTTTCAGCTCCTCTCTCGCCTCCACCCTCGACTCCCTTGCCCCCCTCTCATCCCGCCTGGCTTGCTCCCATAACCCTCACCCTTGGCTCACCCCCACCATTCGCCATCTCTGCTCCTGTACCAAGACTGCGAAACATGTCTGGTGCAAATCCCACTACCACGCCGACTTCCTCCACTTAAATTCTGCCTCTCATCGCTCAAATCTGCTATCTCTCTCGCTAGACAGCAGTACTATGCCTCCCACATTGAGTCCTGCTCCCGTGACCCTCGACGCCTCTTTTCCATCTTTGACTCCCTTCCAACCCCCCCTGTCTTCCTCCTCCCTCTTCTCTCTCTGCTCAGGATCTTGCTCACTTTTTCACCTCTAAAATTAACAAGATCCGCCTGGATATCACTTCCAAGTCCTCTCCCCCTGCTACTCCCCCCCTCTCCCGCCTCCCCCACCTCTCTCCTGTCCTCCTTCCCTCCCGCATCCCTTGAGGAAATCTCCTCCCTGCTCTCCTCCTCCAACCCCTCCACTTGCCCCCTCGACCCCATTCGTTCCCGCCTCCTGAATTCCATTGCCTCCACTGTCACCCCTCCCCTCATGCACATCATCAACCTCTCCCTCTCTACTGGCTCCGTCCTCTCTGCCTTTAAACATGCCACTGTCTTCCCCATCCTCAAAAAGTCCATCCCGGATCCATGAAAACCCTCTAATTACCATCCTGTCTCGCTCCTCCCTTTTGCTTCCAAGCTCCTTGAACGGGTTGTCTACTCCCGTTGCCTCGACCTCCTCTCTGCCAACTCCTCCCTTGACCCATTCCAATCTGGCTTCCACCCCCTTCCCTCCACTGAAACCGCTCTTGCTAAGATCACCAATGATCTTCTTGTGGCTAAATCCAACCGCCTTTACTCTATTCTGGTCCTCCTTGATCTCTCTGCTGCCTTTGACACTGTTGACCACTCACTCCTGCTTGAATCGCTCCACTCCCTTGGATTCTGGGACTCTGTCCTCGACTGGTTCTCCTCCTACCTTTCTGATCACTCCTTCAATGTATCTCTTCCTAACTCCTCCCCCTCTTCCTCCCTACCCCTCTCAGTCGGGGTTCCCCAAGGGTCTGTCCTTGGCCTGCTCCTCTTCTCTAGCTATACCCAATCTCTAGGCAAACTCATTGCCTCCCATGGCTTCCCATACCACCTATACACTGATGACATTTAACTCTATCTCTCCACTCCTTCCCTCTCCCCCTCTGTTCAAGCTCGTCTCACCAACTGTCTCTCCGATATCGCCGCCTGGATGTCTCAGCGCCAACTCAAACTGAACATGGTGAAAACTGAACTCCTTATCTTCCCTCCCAGTCCTTCCTCTCCCTCTTCCATGTCAATTCCCATTGACGGGGTCTTCATCCTCCCTGTCCCCCAAGCTCGCAGCTTGGGCTTCATCTTCCACTCGCACCTTACCTTCAAACCCTACATTGACTCCGTTGCCAAATCCTGCCGCTTCTCCCTCCACAACATTGCCAAGATCCACCCTTTTCTGTCTTTCTCCTCTGCCAAAACTCTCATCCACGCCCATCATCTCACGCCTTGACTATTGTAACCTCCTCGCTGACCTTCCCCGCTCCCACCTTTCTTCCCTTATCTCTGTTCAAAACTCTGCTGCCAGTATCATCCACCTAGCCTGTCGCTTTGACCACGAGCAGCATCACCTCTCCTCTCTCCACTGGCTCCATCTTCCCAAGAATATTCTGCACAAGCTAATTGTATTCACCTACAAAGCCCTTCACATCCTCACTCCCCTCTACCTCTCTGCCCTGATCTCCCTCTAAGCCCCTGCTCGAGCACTCCGCTCCTCCTCCATCCCTTCCCTCACCCTCCCACGCCTCCCCTGCTCCCCCAACCGCCTTCATCCCTTCTCCCTCACTGCCCCACATGCCTGGAACTCCTTCCCTGCCCTCATCCACCTTGCCCCCACCCTCCACACCTTAAAGACCCTCCTCAAAACCCAGCTCTTCCGCTCTGCCCTTCCGAACTCCTGCTAAGCACCTGTTATCTGCAAACTCACAATTTACTGTAACCAAGCCAAAACCGTGTACCTGAGCTCTCGCATCACTTGTCTCTCCTTCTGTTTTCCCCTTCCCTGTCTCCCCTCCCCCTGTGTTTAGATTGTAAGCTCTCGATTCTTTGTAATGCTAATAATGCTAATAATAATAAAAAAGCTGTATAACTAATTGGACCACAAAAGTCTGATTGTTTATCATTTATATAGTATTTTTAGTGTTCAATATGCTTTACAATTCTTGTGTAGTTCATCCTCACAACAACCCTGTGAGGTAGGTTATTAATATTCCCATTTTACAGATGGGGAAGTGAGGCTGAGGAAATGACATGCCCAAAGTTACAGTTCATGGCTAAGAGTTTTTGAATCCTGGGGTAATTTCAGATGTTACAAAAGTACCTTTCACCACAGTGGATCATGATGGTGGCGGCATTCCCGTGAATGTCTGTTTGACCCCCGCCAGATGTTCACCACAGTGAATCTCTGGCGGGGGTCAAATTAACCATGGTTCTGGACCTCTGACCAGCCGGAGGTCAAGAACTGTGGTTAGATTGGCCATGATCCAGGATGGGACAAAAGTAATATGTGTTACCTTTGGCCCATCCCAGATCATGGCACTGACTGTGATACAGGATTGGGCACAACGGTCGCATTGCCCACTGCACCCACCCATCTCCCTGAGGGTGGCCAGCCATGGGAGCATGGGGGGTGGGGTCGTGCGGCTGCACATCATGCCGCACAGCCCTGCCCCTCCCCAATTCCCCACAGTGATGGAGCCGGCATGTCTGAAGGATGGTCGGCTTCATCACGAACCAAAATCTGAGAGAGATCCCGGTCCGGGGTTCAGTGTGGTGGGCCTCCAGACCCGTCACACCTGAAAATACCCCTGGTTTCCCAGGCCCAAGTTGAATACATAAGAACTTAAGAAGTGCCATACTGGGTCAGACTAACAGGCCATCAAGCCCAGCATGTCACTGACAGTCCAGCTTTAGTCACTTCAGAGAAGTACATAACGTTCATTCTCTATTTACTCCCAGCTCCTGTCAACCAGAGGTTATGTCCCATGACCTACTTAACTAATGGCCATTTATGGACCTATGCTCCAAGAACTTATCCAATCCTTGTTTAAATCCAGCTATGCTATTAGTCTTAGCAACATCCTTTGGCAACATGTTCCACAAGTTAATTGTACATTAAGTCAAAAAATGCTTCCTTTTGTTTTAAATATGTCGCCAGTTTTATAGTGTCCCCCAATTCTAGTTTTGTTAGAGAGGAGAGAGGGAAAACAGATCCCTACTTTCCTGTTAAACGTCACTCATGATTTTGGAAACTTCTATCATATCCCCTCTGTATTCTCTTCTCTAAGCTGAAAAGCCCTAACCTATTGAGTTTCAACTTGTATGGAAGCCATTCCATGCCTCTGATCATTTTTGTTGTTCTTCTTTGCACCTTTTCTAGTTCTACTAGAATGTTGAAGTGACCAAAAATACCAAACGGAAGAAAACCAAGAAATGAATATACAAATTTTGCAATGGCAGCAAAGATAAATTTGGGTATACGTTTGGGGAAACAAATAAGCAAATTAACTTTGCAAATATAAAAAGGCATGTAAATTCTAGACATTGCTCCATTTTACAGATGAGGAACTGAAACACTGAGAAAGAAACCTAGCCGGCTGCTACTAGACTTAATCAGGTGCCCTACCCAGTAGACAAGATGCACCTTGGGTATGACCTAGAATCCCAGGTTGGGTGGTGCTATTTGTAGATGGATCAGGATAGTGAGTGATATTAAATGTACTTTGCATATTTTTCTTGCTGCCTAGGTTGCAGGATTATATTTAAGACATGGGGTCATGCAGGCAAAAGCTTGGAAACCTATTGTATTAGATCATCCTTTCTAGCAGAAGTATATTTACAATTTCTCAGTCACTATTTATTTCCTTCCTGATGCTCGGATCTTGAAGTTGCTATTTATTCATTTTAAAAAGCTTTTTTTGTGTCTGTTCATCTTTCCTTTAATGTTGCCTTAAATTGACATGAAAGGTTTTAATGAAGGTGTGAAATGCTTGGCGGTTATTTCTGACATATGCTATAGCACCTGTTAATTTTCACTGTTCACTTTAAGCTGTTAACTTCTTTGTTGGCATTTAGTTCAATTCACACTGTGATTCTTAGTTTGATTAGAAAAAAAAATACAAGCATCTTATGAGAAAAACCCATCTCTGCAACCTTTGTTTATTTTTTTTATTCCTGCCATTTTGCTGACACTGCGCATTGGATAAGGAAAGATGTTAAAAAGCTTCTCTGCAACTGGATGTCACAAAAGATTAAACTACAAGATGAGAAAAAATGAAAGTTAATGGTTCAAGATTTATCTTGAATTTTCTGAGAAAAGCTTGGATAAGCTCAAATCCCTAGAGCTCTCAACGGTCTCCATCCATTTAAATCTGATTTAAACACGCATCTCATTTTAATGCTCAGATATTGCTAACATGAAAATCTGACCTGCTGCATTATAATTATAATTTTAACAATAGATATCTGATTAAATTAAAGTGGAGAAACCTTTCTGTTCCTCTTATGGTATAAGGACTAATGGCATTGTGCTCATTATAGAGGTGTGCATGAAAATATTCTGACTCAGGGCAACCAGTTCTGCTTTAAAATTCTAGGGCTATTATGGCCAATATAAGTGAAGATTTCAAATAACACATTCAGACAAAGCAGATTCATTACAATGACTTAGTCCACTGAAATTTACAGAGAGGTCTGTGTGTGACCCCTCCCCCCTTTGATGTCAGGCCATTTAAAGACTTTTAGAGGCAAAGGAGGTCCACACTCTACCCATGATTCCACCAACTGGAGAAGGCTCTTCTATGCTTCTGTAGCTACTGCTTCCAGAGGGGGATGACAAGAGTCAGGTCATGGTGCATGGATCCCTCAGTCACCACCTTCAGAAATGAGGCAAAACACCTTGTCACTTCCACCCACCCACCACCACTGCAAGAGCTTAGGGCAGGGGTGGGGAACTTCAGACCCGGAGGCCAAATATGACCTCTGGCTACCAAGCACTGAAAGACTGGACCCAGGAGAAGGGAGCAGAGGTAAGGGCATGAACACAAGAAGTTAGGGGAGAGATGCATGGGAGACTTGAACTTTCCTCTTCCTTCCCTCACTATGAGCACACCCCTACCTTAACTGCGTTGGCTGAAGCAGGAAGGGCGGTGGTTAGAGCGCAGGTGGCACTGGATCTGTACTGAAGATGGCAGATTGAGAGGCATAGAACTAGTTTGAAAGCCTATGCTGTGGCTGTGCGGGCAGCAAATAAGGATTTCTTTGTTGCCATCATAGGGTATTTTCAGACGTTACGAGATCACAGTCAACTACAGTGACTGTGATCTCAACCCTGTGGCGGGGCCAAAGTGCCCTGAACGTTTGTTCCATGGGTGCCAGATATTCACCACAGACAATCCCCAGTAGGGGTCAAAATCAACCACGCTTCCGGAGCTCCGGCCCGGAACATCTCCGAAAGCGTGGTCAAAGCAATTCCCACCGGGAAACAAAAAAAAGTGATGTCTGAAAGGCAACCACCAGCCGGAATCAAGCAAAATGATTCCCAGCCGGGGACACAGCATGCAGCATCACTGCCAGGTAACCAGCAACAACAGAGGGTGTGGAGGGAGATTTAAAGGGCACACAGGGGCAGTGGGACATGGCGGGATGGAGTGAGGTGAAAGAGAGAGGAGAGCAGTAGGAGAGAGAGCAAGGGAGGAGGTGGGGGTGGTGGAGGCGCAGGGGGAGGAAGAGGTGGTCGTGCTGCACCTGGAGGCGGTGGAGGGACAGCAGCAGCAGCCGGGACATAGAGGGTAAGCATGCAGGTGGGATGGGGCACGGACCAGGGGGAAGGGGGGGAAGGGGGCACACGGGCCACGAAACCACCCTCAGCAACCCCCCTACACCCTGGACCCTGAGAAAGGGGCCCAGGGGCCGCCGGGGGACACGGACCCCCAGCCACCCCTCCCCACTTCCACATAGATCGCAGCATGCCCTGGCACCTGCGACAGCCTGGCGAGGGGGACGGAGGTGAGCAGCCCCAGGAACAACCAGAGGCCCCAGGTGAGGGGGGATGGTAAGCCTGGGTGGGGAAACCATACCCTGGGTTGGGACAGGCCTCAGGGGGCATCCGGGGGAGGGCATTAGCCACCATCCTGAGGGGGGGCAGGGGCCCCCACCCATGGCACAGGATGGGGGATGGGAGGCTGGGGTGGTTAACCATCCCCTACCATGCACCCCAACAGGGCGACCCGCCAGGGACCAGCTAGGCTGACCCGTGCCCCCAGCACAACAGATGAGGGAGCACTGGGCATGGGTACAGTGCTGCAGGGAGGAGCAGGTGGAGGACATTGTCCTCTCCACCACAGAGAAGGGGGAGCAGATGATCGAGGCCATCGATCGCATGGAGGCGGCCACCGAAAGGGCTGTGCAGCAGGCGGAGGCCAGGGACTGGAGGCTGCAGGCGGAGATGCACCTCGAATGGAGGCAGGAGTGCCGGGAGCATAGCAGGCAGGTGGAGGCATTTGGGCGGCTGGAACAGGCCATAGACCGGATGGTCAGGGAGCACTCAGCAAAGATGGACCAGTCCCATGACATAGGCACCTCGCTGCTCCTATGCGCGTGTACTATGAGTGCCTATGTCATGGCAGCCTCCCCGCCGGGTAACCTGCCTGCCCAGGCCCAATGCTGGGACCCTTGGTGTCCCCACCACTGCCCAAGCCACCGGCGCGCTCGCTGGGGCTGCGCTTCCACCTACCAGTCCCTGTAGGCTTCCAGAGGGAGCAGTCACCTGGGGGGCCCCTCCGATCCAGGGTCTGCCTGACCTCCCACCACAGCCCGACCCTCAGGACACCGAGGCCTCCCAGGACACCGTTGGGGACACTGACAGCGGGGGGGGGAAGGGAGCTCCCAGAGCTCCATGATCCCCATCAGGTGGCCACAAGGGAGGCCCCAGAGACGGGGGGATGGGGGGAAGGGGGAGGGCAGTCTGAGGGGAGGTGGCAGAAGCATGTGTAGAAGGGTGAAACAATAAATGCACGGGAACCACTGTTGCCTCCATGTATCTGTTTGTGGGCCCGGGGTCGGGGGTGCAGAGGTGGGTAGGGACACAGCCAGGGTGCTGATGGGTACTCCGGAGTCGTGGTGTGTGTGTGCGCGGCCTCAGCATTCCAGCTGATCTGCCTCGTCAGGGTGGCACGGATGCGCTTGGCATATCAGTACTGCCACGGGTTCTCTGCGTTCACAAAGAGACTCACGGCCACAGGAGGGCTCCGGGGCACGGGGTAGTTGAGGGCAGTCCCCTTCGTCTCGCACACGTGCAGCACACAGCAGGCTCGGATCACGAGGGAGGAGGTCTCCACCGTGTAGTCCAGCTGGCCTGCGAGACTTCTCCAGCACTGCTTGAGGGCCCCGAAGGCCCTCTCTACCATGGTCCTGCTTGCACACAGGCTAAGTACTGAAGAGCGCCTCCACAGGGTTCCTGGCGACCAGGTACCTCTCCCTTCCTATTTCCCTTGTGTGAGCATGCCCTGTGGACGCTTTTGGCTTCGCTTGCCCTCTTTTGACCATGTCTGCCTCCCACCCCTCCCCGGTGCCTTCTGCTTGTTTTGACCATGGCTGGGGATCGGTGTAATGTCCATTGAGCTGCCCCAGCCCGTGATCTAATGGCCCTATTACCTGCTGTGGTCCCAGTCCCGTCACATCTGTTCTGGGCCTTCTTTGACCATGGGGTGTATGTGTATGGGGTGTGTGTGGTTCGACAGCTCGCCAACACTGGGAATCCACTGTGGTGATTTGGGACCGCGTAACGTCTGAAATCACCCACAGTGTCCGCAAAGTGTAGTCCAGTTGAGCTTTTCTGGGTGGTGTAAGGACTGGTCAGTCTGGCCTGTCTCCATCTGGAGCTGGAGTCTTCCAGTGCTCGCTGTGACAAGTCTATTGACTATTTTGCTGATAAAATTGCTTGCAGTCATTCATCACTGCTTTGATGTCGCATTTGATAAAGCAGAGGTAATGAATGTCCCACCTTGTTCTGTTTTGTGGGATCAGTTTCAGTCTCTGTCATACACTCATGCTGAAGATATCCTGGGGTCTGTCAGAGCCACACCTTGTGAGTTAGATCCATGCTTGTCCTGACTGGCTAAGGCCAGCCAGGAGACATTGGGGCTGTTACTGACTGGGATGGTCAGTGCCTCCCTTTGAGAGGGCAGGGTTCCTGGGTGCCTCAAGAAGCCATCATGTGCCCACTACTTAAGAAACCATCTCTTGACGTTGACTCTCTTCTCAGTTATCAGCCAGTCTCTAACCTTTCCTTTTTAGGGAAGGTTATTGAACAGGTAGTGGCTTGGCAGCTTCAGGCTCATCTGGATCAGATCAGGTTTCTGGATCCCTCACAGTCTGTCTTTCATCCGGGTTATGGCATGAACCTGCACTTCTGTCCTTGGTCGACGACTTCCACCGAGAGTTAAGTCAGGACTGTTCGACCCTTTTGGTTTTGTTAGATCTGTTGGCTGCTTTTGATACTGTTGACCATGAGATGCTGGTGACCTGCCTGCAGGACAGTGCTCAGGTGTACAGAATAGTTCTTGAATGGTTTTGCTCTTTCCTGGCTGGGAGAACCCAGCATGTGGTACTGGGGGACTACTCCTCATCTCCCTGGGATCTCACATGTGGTGTCCTGCAGGGATCTATTCTGTCCCCAATCCTGTTCAACGTGTATATGCAGCCATTGGGTGAGGTTGTGAGAGGGTTTGGGGTTCGGTGTCATCAATATGCTGGTCACACCCAACTTTATCTCTCATTTTCAGCTGACCCAGGTCTGACCATCTCGTTGCTTACCCAGTGTTTGGCAGCTGTGGGGGACTTGATGAGGATAAGTCATCTCAAGCTGAATCCTGACAAGATGGAGGTGATGCTGGTGGGGAGGGCCAGGGTGTGGAGGTCCCTGTCATTGATGGTGTTCACCCCTCCTGGTTCCTCAGGTCCATAGTCTGGGGGTGCTCCTCGACTCACAGGTCTGCCTGGATGCCCTGGTGGTAGTTGTGGTGAGGAGTGCCTTCTGCCAGTTACTTCTGGTACAGTGGGCGCGGCTGTATATCTCAGAGTCCGACCTGGTCACCATCGTCCATGCCTTCATCACCTCAAAACTGGACTATTGCAATGCGCTTTACATTGGGCTGCCTGTGGTGATAGTTCAGCGACTACAGCTGGTGCAGAATGGAGCGGCCTGTCTCCTCACAAGGAGCATATAACTGTGAGCATATAATACCTGTGCTTTACTTGCTAAACTTGTCACCTTTAGTCTTCCAGGCCTGATTCAAACTGTTGGTTCTTACCTATAAGGCCCTAAATGGCCTAGGTTCTGCCTATCTACGAGATCACCTCACTCCCCTGGTTCTAGATCGGCCCCTGTGCTTAGTCGGGGACTCCCTTCTTGAAGTTCCCCCATGTGTGGTGGGGGGCAACATTGGAAAGGGAGTTCTCAGTAGTGGCACTGTGGCTGTGGAACTCCCTGCTGGTAGAAGTTTGCCTGTCTCCGGATTTTTACTCCTTCAGATGCCACTCTAGGACCTGGCTATTCCGGCAGGCTTTTGGCCGGAGAGCTGGGTATTGGGGAGGGGTGTTAGGATGTTTTCTTTGGATTTTGTGACCTTTTAAATTTGACTTTTATTCATATGTATTTTGGCTTTATGTTTTTATTGCTTTTACTGCAAGCCACCCTGAGCTTCCAGAGGCAGGAGGGAGTGGGATAAAAATATTTGTAATAAATAATAATAACTTTTATGAGCCAGTCAGAGCTTGTACTAATTAAGTGACTCCTGTGAAGGAAAAGGTTCCATACCACTGGGTTAGGGAATGCAGCAGAGGAGGTATCTTCCAGGTGTGTAAATGAAATCAGGCATACCGGATTACAGGAGGGAGAAATAACATGCAAGCATTTCTCAGTATGCTGAGTAGGAAAGAGACAAAGGAGGAGAGTGGGGAAAAAAACACATGAAGGGACATTAATAGGGCTGAAATGAAATCTTGCAAAAATGAGAATTCCCATCAAAATTCCAATCACTGATACTGTCTTGGTTACATTGAGACACTCTTGGTATTTGGCAATGTCTTGATCAACATTTTGTTTCATGATTTACTGATAATGGGCATACCAGGATTCTGTTTATGACTTTACCATTTGCTGCTTTGCTGTGAATTTTGAATCCCAAGAGGTAATACTGATGCAATACTGCATTTTGTCTATTGTCTTGCACTCCATTTCCCCTTGTACTTCTGTGACACTCATTGACTGGTATGCAGATTCCTTTACGAATTTTCAACCTAGTAATGGATTGGTCAAGCAAAGGGAACAATGTACAATAACAGTTGTTTATTATTATTATTATTATTATTATTATTATTATTATCATCATTTATATAGGGCCAGTCATGTGATCTGGTGCTGTACAAAACATAGAAATAGGCACGGTCCCTGCCTGTGGCTTATAATCTAAAAGACAAGGAGGGGGAGACAGGGAGAGGGGACAGTGGGAGAGACAGGGGAGAAGACAGACAAACATTCAAGCAGGTACAAAGACTCAGGTGCGTGTGCTTGGCTTGGTTACAGTCAGGTTGCAGCAGTCTGCAGAGGCAGGCAGACAGTAGGTATATGAGAACGTCTAGCAGGGATTGGGAAAGGCAGTGGGAACAGGTGGGTCTTGAGGAGGGATTTGAAGGAGTGGAGGGAGGAGGCAAGGCGGATGTGGGCAGGGAGGGCATTCCAGGCATGGGGGGGAGGGGGCAGCAAGGGAGAAGGGTCGAAGGAGATTAGGTGAGCAGGAGAAATGAGGGAGAGTGGGGGAGGGGACAGAGGAAGAACGGAGAACATGTGCAGGAGTGTGTAGGGAAATTAGGTCCAAGAGGTAAGGGGGAGCTTGGTCATGTAGTGATTTGAATGTGAAAACCAGGAGTTTAAACAGGATACGTTCAAGAAGGGGGAGCCAGCGAAGAGAGAAGAGGAGAGGCTGCATATGTTCGAAGTGATGGGTAGAGTGAATGACCCTGGCAGCGGAGTTTTAGATTGCGATAAGGGGGGACAGGAGAGAGCGAGGGAGGCCAGCAAGGTGGAGGTTGCAGTAATCAAGGCGAGAGATAACCATGGCATGAACAAGGGTTTTGGCCGAGGAGGTAGAGAGAAAGGGGCAGATCCGAGCAATGTTCTGGAGGACGAATCGGCAGGATTTGGCAACCGAGTCAATGTAAGGTTTAAAAGAGAGGTGCGTGTCAAAGATGAAGTCCAAGCTATAGGCTTGGAGAACTGGATGGATGGTGACTTCATCGATGCAGATGGGCAGGTTAGAGGGAGAGGAAGAGGAGGGAGGAAAAATGAGGAGTTCGGTCTTGGCCATGTTGAACTTGAGTTGACGTCGGGACATCCAGGTGGAGATATCAGAGAGGCAGTTGATGAGGCGTGCATGGACAGAAGAGAGAGATGGGGTAGAAAGATAGAGTTGGGAGTCATCAGCGTAGAGATAATATTGGAATCCATGGGAAGCAATACTTTTGCCAAGGGACAGGGAGAAGAGGACAGGGCTGAGGACAGAGCTTTGGGGGACCCCAACTGAAAGGGGGAGGGAGGAGGAAGTCGACCCAGGGAACGAGACTGTAAAGGAGTGGTCAGAGAGGTAGGAGGAGAACCAGTCAAGGACAAAGCCGTGGAAGCCCAAAGAGTAAAACGTGTCCAATAGGAGCGAGTGGTCGACAGTGTCAAAGGCAGCAGAGAGATCAAGGAGGACACGAATGGAATAGTGGCACTTAGATTTAGCGACAAGTAGATCATTGGTGATCTTGGGCAGGGCAGTTTCAGTAGAGTGGAGGGGGCAGAAGCCGGATTGAAGAGGGTCCAGGGAGGAGTTGGCAGAGAGGAGGTCCAGGCAGCGGGAGTAGACGACACGCTTCAGAAGCTTTGAGGCAAATGGAAGGAGGGAGACTGGCCGGTAACTAGAGGGGTCAGATGGGTTAAGGGTGGGCTTTTTGAGGATGGGGGACTGGAGCACTGGAATGGAAACATTGTTTTTTAAACTGTTTGAACAGACAGCTGAGAGGTTAAGAGGCATTGGCGGGCTATTCACACAGTGATTGGCTCAGAAAAATGGCAAACAATGAAAAGACAGAAATATGAAAGTAAAACAGTACCTTTGGCAATGTGATAAGTGGTAAACAAATTGTTCGTGGTACACGGTAAAAGGAAAGTTGGTAAACTGGGATGTTGGTATCTTACAGAATTGAGAAATCAAATTGATATTGGAAAATGGTTGGGAAATTAATCCCATTTCCTGAGATGGAAAAATTACTTTTGAGTAGGATTTAGACATTAATGGTCAGTGACCTTGAGATGGGGAATGGAGAGTCAGCGCAGGATGAATTCTAAGGTAACATGATGGGAGAGTTTGTGCATGATCAGGTCAAAATAGTTGGTGGAGGATCAGGGTCCACGTTCTAGGAGATAGTGTATGATTGGGGTCCATGGGTCATGGTGAGGACTGGCACACAGACCAAAGGAGCAGGCATAGATGAGGCAGGATGGGGCTGAAACTTGATTCTCGGATTTCTCAATGAGAATCACAATTCTCGTCTTGTTCTTACCAACAAGAATGAGATGAGAATCGGCTAGATTTTTGCAGAGAAACATGAGAAATCTCAAGAAACAAACTATTCAGTGCTGATGGGACAGGGGGGGGAGGTAGGTAGGAGGAAGCCATTCTGTTCCCTGCCCAGATTTTTTACATTGTCTGGGGCTGACGGCTTTCTTGGTGGGGAAACGTGGCCTGATCATGAATTTTCAGGAATGGGAGGAAGGAGAGCTGAATGGAAAGGGCAGATCGTCAGCATTCTATTGGCTAGCAGGAGTCACCAGCCAAAAGAATGCTGAAAAGTTGTACTTAGCCTGGCTCTTCCCTTCAGCTCTCCCCTCTTCCATTTGGTAGTCCTTTCAAGATGGGAGAACAGGATGGAGGGGACAGCATCTTCAGGTGTTGTAAGACCTGGCTGTTCACCCAGGCCTTTGGGGGTGGGGGGGTGGGCTAGGGCTATGGTT
>QEPC01012945.1:204800-219449 GCA_003113815.1 Sphenodon punctatus | reverse complement strand
GAGAGAGAGAGAGAGAGAGAGAGAGAAGCATGTGTGAGTGTGTGTGGAGAGAGAAGCATGTGTGAGTGTGTGAGAAAGAGTGGTGTGAGAGAGGAGTGTTTTAATCTCTGTGAGAGGGGATTGCTCACTCCTCCTGTATTCTCCTGTCCATGGCTGTCATCTCTCCCCCTGTTCCCCATAGCTTCTTCAGGGGAGGAGGGAGCCACCACCCCTCCCAGATGACCTTTGGGGGTGGGTGGTGACTGCTGTGGTGTGAACTCTCTCTCCCTCTTGGACTTTGGGAGCTGTTGTTATGTGTGAACTCTCTCCCCCCTTGGACTTTGAGGAGGGGCTGTTATGATCTGTGAATTCTCTCTCCCCTTGGACTTTGGGGGTGGCTGTTGTGATGTGAACTCTTTTCCTTTGGACTTTAGGGGCTGTTGTGAACTCTTTCCCTTTGGAAAGTGTATAAATAGCTTTCTGTAATGTTAATGCACACACCCCCAAATAAATTTTGAGGATTCTCTTTTCAGACCCAAATGTATATACTACATCAGAGTAAAAATGTACATAAACTCATACAAATTAGCATATGCACATTATATGTAAATGATGTCCCTCTTTGTCCCTCTTTCTGAGTGTTGCCGCTCCTTTTTGTCGAGTCCAGGGGTTGAGAGGTATGCTTGAGGGCAAGGTCTAGATCCATGGTCCCTCTAGACACAGGAACTGGGATGGTGCCAAATAAAAAATGGCCATGGTTGGGTTAGATTTGGCCTATGGGTCAGGGGTTCCCCAATATTGGAGTAAAGAACTTTCAGATTTAGAGATGAAAGGTTCCAACGCAGTGGTTGATATTACTATTACTGCTATGACTTGCCATGAAAGGGATTCAGTATTGCTTTGGTATTAGAGGTTTGCTTTTTCATTTTTGTTATTTAAATCTTTCATTTTTGTTTTCATAAATATCGAATTGTCGTTTTCGTTTTTGCTTTCGTTTTCATTTTCCATTGGTTTCAATGGAAAACACATTATTGGATGTAACCTTTTTGTTTTTAATTATATTAGACTGAATCTTGGAGGGATTATACCTTTAATGGAAGGCATTAAGTGTACCAAACAACAAAAATATTGGATAAAGGAATCCAATTTTAGAAGCAGTTGAATTGTATTATCCTTAACTGTAACTTCTTTATCTCACATTTAATGTAGATGAAACTTGGCAAGTATATACCCCTTCCTATATTTAATAACTTTTCCAACTTTCAGAAGCATTGGATAGGTCCTTTGTTATAAGCAATTAACTTATAAATGTATGTCTGACTGTAACATCTTTGTAGTTCAACCAGTGTACATTCAATTTGGCAGGGCTGTATATCACACTTTCATGATCATCTCTGATAATAAATATCATAAAGATGTGATAAAGGGTTCCAATTTTATATACCTGAACAGCATATGCAGATAAGGCATCGATGCCAGGAATTCTCTTACGTGTCACTGTGGTATAAGATCGGTTTGTGATGTCAATTGGCCAGCAGAAATGTCAACCAAATATCCTCATTCTGTGCTGTGACCATCCCAACTTGTCTCTCCCACTTTTTAATGGGAAGTCAGAAGCATCTGTTTAGGATAGAGCCAATAGAGATTCTCTTATGTCCTCTGTCACAGTACTGTAGGATGTGACTGTGATGATAGCTGGCTAGACTGGATGTGTAAACTATGGGTAATTTTAGACATTACACGACCACAGTCAACCACAGTGAACACCCCTGTGGTGACCAAAAGTCCCGTAACAGCCGACGGGAATCTTTTTGACCATGATTCTGGACCTCCAGCTGCCTGGAGGTCCAGAATTGTGGTTAGGTGGACCACGGTATGGAATCAGCCAAAAGTAATGTCTTTTACCTTGGCCAATTCCGGATCGTGGCCCAGACCACGGGACGGGATCACACGCAGTGGCCAAATTGGCTGCTGTGCCCGCCTGTCTCCTGGAGGGTGGGTGGCTGGGGAAATTCAGGGGTGTGTGGGTGTGTGGCCGCACGTTGCATCGTGCAGCCCCGCCCCCTCCCCCGATCCCCTGTAGGAATCAGCAGCACCTCTGATGGACAGCCGCTCTGATTCCTGTCCGGAATCTGAAATGGATCCCAGACCATGGTTGAGCGTGGAAGGCCAAGTGGCCTGTCACATCTAAAATTTAGGGATGGGTGAAGAGATCACGGTTCGGGTTTGGCCGTTCGGTTCTGCTGCGTTCGGTTTGTCCGTTCGGTTCGGATTCGTTCGGTTCGTTCATTCGGTTCGTTCGTTTGGTTCATTCGCCGAGTTTGGGTTCGGCTGTTCGGTTTGGTCATCTGAACAGGCCGTTCGGTTAGGCCGTTCGGCTGTTCGGTTCGGCTGTTCGGCTGTTCGGTTCGGCTGTTCGGGAAGTGGTGTTATGGGTTTTTTTTGTTTTTTATATGTTTTTTTTGTTTTTTATTGGGTTTTATATGGTTTTTCTTTTGTTCTTTATTTGGTTTTTTGGTTTTTATATGGGGTTTTCTTATTTTTTTAATCTATATTATATATATCTGTCTACACTAAATCTAACTGCTATTAACTATTCTAAATGCTATGAATTAAATGGATTATCTAATAAGTACACAGACCTACTCCTACAAACACTAAAACTAAATCACTAATGCTATCTCTATCACTAAGCTAACTCCTACAACTGTCTTCATCTATCTATCTATCTATCTATCTATCTATCTATCTATCTATCTATCTATCTATCTATCCCCCATCCCATATCCATATCCAAATATATATATATATATATATATATATATATATATATATATATATATATATATATATATATATATATATCCATATATCCATATGGATATATATATGGATATATATGGATCCATATACATCCAATATATATGGGATGGGGGGGGAATCTTCACAAATAGAAGAGGAGTCTGTAGTGAAATACATACATTACATACTCAATGAGTCTGTACAGTGCATAACACAAGGTTTCAGTTTATGGTTTAAGTTTCATTTCATTACAAAAGTGAAATGAAACTTAAAGCAATCTAAAAATCCTACTCAACGCCTGCTGTTCAGGAACAGTGACTAGCTCAGAAGGTGTTGGGAAGGGGGGAGGCAGATAATTAGTTTCGTTTCTTGCAAGCCTCTCCACCCCTGGTGCCTGGAAGTCTGCTCCTCAGTGACTGACACCTCCCTGTAATGTTTGACCTTCCAGTGAACCTTTTTTTGCCACCTGAACTCATCCGAACATGATCCGAACTGACCAAACTGTTCGGCCATTTCGCCGTTCGGTGTTTGGTTTGTTCAGTATGTTCGCGTTCGGGTTCGAGTTCGGTCATCCGAACAGGCCGAGTTTGGGCCGAACTCTGAACTGCCGAATCGCGTTCACCCATCCCTACTAAAATTACCCATGGATGGCCAGGCTGATTCCTCTCCAGAATCCGAAACGGATCCTGGACCATGGTTGAGCATGGTGGCCCGAGCAGCCCATCATGTCTAAAATTACCCTATATCTCCTGATTTTTGAGATGCTGTTCCCAAAGTCCCAGTTATGTTCCTTCTATGCTCATCTCAGGGCCGCCTCCTGTGCCTGCCTCAAAGCCACTACTGATTGTTCCTGTAAAGCTGGAAGCATGCATTCATTGGCCAGTGAACGTGTCTGTCAGTCTTTTGTGTTTCTCCACATCCTCCCTCCTACAGCCTCAATCCCCCTACCATGCCTGGTGCCTGCCTCTGACTGGCACTGTATGTGCTGTTATTTATCTGAATAATGGTCTTCATGGGGACAACATAAATTGCTTATAAAATTGGGTTCCTTTATCAAATTAACCTGTAGTTTGGAGAAGCTGACAGGGAAGGTATATGATACATTCCTGCCAAATATCCTGTAAACAGGATGGAATATAAACATTTTACAGCTGGAAAAGTATTTTGAAGTTAATGTCTTATACCATAAGGACCCTTTATCCAATCATTATGGAAATTAGCAGGAGTGTTGCACTTGTGGAGGGACATCATAACTAGAGGTTTCATACAAATTGGATGGAAGATAAAGAAGATGTAGCCATGAATGTATATGGAGCTTTTAATAAAATCACAATATTCAATTGCTTCTTAAATAGGGCTGAAGTGGCAGCAGCTTTTACCACGCCATGATTCCATTCCACCATTTTGGAATTTCCCGTGCCACACCGCGACTTTTCTGCCGACATTCCGCTAATTCCGCCGGCATTCTGCAAATTCGGAAACTATCGGAAAAATTGCAGAATTGTTGCAAACGGTCGGAAAACCACTATTCTGCTATTTTGTGGCACTGGCGGAATGGCGGAGGTAGCGAAAATGACATGTTTCTGCTATTTGTGAAGCTTGTGGAAGTAGCGGAATGAAATTAGTGGAACTGCAGAAGTAGCGGAATGAAACTAGCAGAATGAAAGCCTCTGCCACGCCATACCACTAACTGCGGAAACACTGTTTCCGGCGGAAATAGCTACCACTGCGACTTTCCGCTTCAACCCTATTCTTAAATAGGTTTCCTTTATCTAATCATTTTGAAACTTGGTACACATAGTGACCTCCACTGGGGGCACAACCACCCCAAGTTTCATTAGAATTGAAAATGAAAAACAAAGTTATAGCTGGAAATATGTTTTTCAGTTTTTCCCCTTTATTTCAAAAACAAAATGTCATTTTCATTTCTATTTTCATTATTATTTGTCATTTTTGTAATTGCAATAACAATAATGAAAACAAATATTTTCATTATCTTTATTGTAATAACAAAAACAACATGCACACCTCTATGTTGTTAGAAAACAATAGGGCTGAGATAAAAGAAAATGTTCTCATTCTGCAGGGAAATACTGACCTTCTGAGTGTGCTTGCAAGTGTTTGCCGGTACTTCGTCAGTCTCTGGTGATTCTGCACATCTGCCATTGTCAATGTCAGCGCCTGTTATTTTCCATCATTTCCCATCACTTTCTGGCAATTTTCATTATTTCTCATCACTTTCCTGCATTTTGTTTTGGTCATTGTTGTTACTTTTCAGGACTTTTACGGCACTTTTATGATAGTTTTGTGACCATTTGATGGCACTTTTATGGCAATTTCCGACACTTCCCCAACACTTAGCTCGCACGTTTGCATCTCCACAGCAAAGTGCAGGGATTGGGATTGGTCCCTGTAGCAGCTCTGTTCAACTTTTAAAAAGTAATGAAAAATGGCAAAAACAGCAGAAAACCAAAAAGTTTCTGCATCACATGAAGGAAGGCGAATGATCTGTTTCTGACGGAAACAGCATTCACCATGATATGTCATTTTGGGCCTAGAAAACAATGCTTGCTACAGGGTATTTGGATTCTATTTTTATGACATATCAATTGCCATTTGCTAGTGCAAATGGGGAAAGCATATTTGCCTGATTTTAGTGTCATTTTGGTTTACTCTTATCAAATTTATTTAGAAAGCCATTAACCTCAAAAGTTTAAGTAAGAGTAGCAAGGCTCTGTGATGTGCACTGGTAATGGATAAACAATTATATGCAAATTAATTCACACACCAAAGGTCACAGAGTGGAAATGGGGTAACCTCTGGAATAAATCCATTGCAATCATCTTTTTAATACCAAAAACACATTTCAAATCCTGGTTGGCCTTTTAACACTTCTGAATGAATGTGATAGGACTACCAAATGAAGCAGGAAAAAAAAAAGTTGATATTTAGATTTTCTTACACCAAAGAGCCAGTTATGGAGGGGCAGCGGCGGGGGGAGGGGGGGACCTGAGAAACTTTAAAGAGACTGATTACATACATTGATTGATGATTGGCTTCAGAATAATTTTCTTTCCCTGGATGAGAAAAAAAAAGTGACGGTATTGACCCTGCTCATTCAATCAAAATGGTAATGCAACATAAAGCATGGTTGCCTCCAGACTCAACAAGCCAGGAGAGAATCTAAATTATGCATAGTTTGTCTCTAATGTGTGTTTATGAATAAAATTGATTGACATTACTCCACCCCCATCTTCCCTCCCAGTGCACAAGCGTATACAGACAGTGGTCTTATTACAGCCGAACAAGGAATTTTGATTTCAGAAATTGTTTTTATTCTATATTTCGCAGGAATCATAATTATTTCTATTCTCCTGGTCTTTATTTGATGTTAATACACCATTTACCATAGAAGGAATAGGCAGATTGAATGTAATGTATTATCGGAATGCTTCAGCTCCTTGCACTTAATAAAAATAAAATGGATTACTCAAAATATACCTCTCGAGTTTTTCATATTACACAGGTCACTGCACAGGTTACTTCAGACTTTCAATAACCTCCATCATCACTTCTTTGGGTTCTGCAATTACCCTGAGCTACAGGCAAGTATTTCAGCAAGCCACTACCTTGAAGCGGGAAAGTTTTTCAGAATTTCTTCCTTGATAGGATTAAAAAAGGTAGACAATTAACCTTATTTATATTCAAGAAAAGAGACAGATTAAGGAATTTGCATGGATTGGAATGTATTAGTCCATGTTCCAACAAAAAGACACTTCAAAGTAGGTAAACCTGAAATCAGTTTTACTCACGAATCATTCATGCATCTGGAGCTCTAAACTAAAGTTATTCTGGAGTAGGAGGAGAAATACATACTCCCCTTAATTTTTTTACTTCAAAGTAACTTTAGTGTATACCGTTTACATCAAAGTAAAAAGAGAAGGGTAACATTTGTTGTCATGACCATTGGGGAGATTGTGAATAACTACGTCTATTTGCAGCTGCAGCAAGAGCAGTACTGAAGTAGAACAGTAACTTCAATTTAATTAAATCAAAGTAGTGACTTTGTTTTAGCACTGTTCATCAGAAAATACCTCAAGTTTAAGCATGTGACCAGCCATCATATCACTGAGGGTTATCTAAATCATGGTCAGTAGTTTTCTAATGTCACTACTTAGTATGCACACTACCATACCTCAACAATTGTCCTTTTCAAATCTTGTTATTACTGTCATGGTCTGTAATGGGCTACCGTTTGACCTTTCCACAAGTGGTTTCTAAACATTTTCAGGTTCTAACCCCATTGTCATCCATGCCTTCATCACCTCGAGGCTGGATTACTGCAACACGCTCGATGTGGGGCTGCCTGAGAAGCTGGTATGGAGGCTGCAGCTTGTGCAGAATGCCGCAGCCCGTCTCCTTACGGGGGTGGGTCGCAGGGAGCAGATGACACCAGTGCTTCGGGCTCTGCACTGGCTGCCTATAAAGCACCAAGCCAGGTTCAACTTTTAACTTTTAAAGCACTTCATGACCAGGGCCCTACTTATCTGTGGGACTGCCTCACTCCCCATGTGCCCGTGTGACCCTTGAGATCATCTGTGGGAGCCTTTTTGGAGGTTCCCTGGGTGAGGTGGGTGGTTACCGATGTTAGATCTTTTCTGGTGGCTGCCCCTGTGTTGTGAAATTCACTCCCAGAGGAGGCTCGACTAGCTCCCACTCTCCTGTCATTTTGGTATTTATGTAAGACCTAGCTGTTCTGCCAGGCTTTTGGTGAGGGGGAGGGGTGGGGGGGAGGGTCTTTCCCTCCGCCCCCTGTATTGTGTATTTTTAATAGTTTTAAATTGTTTTATTGTTTTACTTTTTTATACCGGGCTTCCCTGTGGGCAGCAGGGGCGGGATATAATTTTTATATAAATAAATAAATAAATAAATAAATAATAAATAAAGGCCATCTTCACACAAGACACTCTTCACCCATGACCCACCCATGACCCACCCACTATAAGGCCCTTTTCACACAGACACTCTAACACCAATAAAATGGGTGTTACATTTTATTATACATGTTGCAGGACACCCATAGAGCACGCTTGCAGCCCTGCAACATGCATTATAAAATGTAACACCCATTTTATTGGTGTTAGAGTGTCTGTGTGAAAAGGGCCTACATGTTGCAGGACTGTAGTGTTGTTCTATGGGTGCCCTGTAAAATTTATATTGGGTGGGGAGTGGGTGTTTAGTGGGTGGAGAATGTCTTGTGTGAAAACACCCAAAGAGACAAAAGAAACCATTGTAACTCCAAGCTTTGAAAAATTGTGTATCTAATTATGGAGATCTAGTTTCATTGGGACATCATTAACAATGTGGTCATCCCACATAGGGCCCCAATCTCTCGTCTGGATGAAAAAGTCCTCCAAGGTAGGTTGAAAACATGTCAGTGGTACATTATATACCACTGCTGAAATACCCCATCAGAAAATGGAAAATGAAGTTTTTCTCATTTTGTTGGGAAAATGTTGATTTTAAGTAAAAAAATTAAAATTGAGACTGACATTTTGCAAAGAAACATTCCATTTCAACTGAAAATGTCCAAAGTGTGTGAAAATGCCTCAGTGTTTTTCATTAAAATCATCAAAAACAAATTTTGAAGTACCAAATTCTTTCCTTCAAGAAAAAAAATTCCAGTTTCTACCCAACACTGTCTATAGATAAAGGGAGCACTTCCATTCCTGTTGCAGAGCAGAAGTAGAGGACACTTTCCGAAGGACTAATTTCATATTTAGTGGGCAGGAGGGGCGGGATATAAATTTTACATAAATAAATAGATAAAATAAATATTTTGAGGGTGAAAATGGGGTTTATAAAAGCTATTCTAATCATGCAAATATTTGTGCTCTCTACTGGCTGGCAGACTGGTGGTATGAAAACTTGAAATAGTGGGCACTTGAAATCTCTACAGACTGGTGCCAAAAGAATTAGCTGCCAGCTGGTATCTGATTTGCCAGTACTGGCCCCAATCCAAGATCTGTGTGTTTCTCCCTTTCCCGGGTGCCCCCAACAAAGTCCCCTGCCTCTTGACCACACCACCACCCGCAGCAGCCACTGCAGCCCCACCTCTCTCTCTCCTAGGTGGCCATGCCATTGGGAGGCAGCAGGCAGGGGACTTTGCCTGGGGCACCGTGCAATGCTCACTGTACATGCACAAGTTGAGCTTTGGTCTGTGTGCACATGCATGGACCTGGGATTGGATTCTTTGTTTGTATTTTGGGGGGGGATAGCACTCCAAATATTGGTGTGAATATGTACACCAATATGTGGGAGTGCCTCTATAGTTAAGGCAGGTGGGAGTCAAAATGCAATGGCTTCCACTGACTTCTATTGTGTTTTTTAAGAATTTACTTCTGAGTTGGTGATTGGAGTTAGTGCAGGGTCGTGTTCCATGTTGCATCTGTGGATGACTCTATTATAGCTACTCCCGCTGCTGCCCCATGCCTTTCAGATACTCACAAAGACTGCTGCAGTCACTGTCGCTTCTATTCTCACTGCCACTCCTGCTGCTCTTATTGCCGCCACTGTCACCGCTGAAGGAATCACTGACGCTGCTGTTCCTGGAGCTGCCGCCACCGAAGGCCTCCCCACTGTCACTGCTGAAGGAGTTGCCTCTAGCCAGACTCCACTGTTGGAGCTGGTGCCACCGTTGCTGCTGCTGAAGGAGTTGGCGCCATTGGTGGCAGCATAACTTCATCGAGCCACAGCTCCCCACACCTAAGCCACCACTCCACAGCATGGAAGCACCAGCATGAGCTTTCAGGAGGAAGGCATCTTCTTCCCCCCAATTGCATTTGGCAAGTCTCCCCTCACTCTTAACTGACTTGGTAGTGGATCACATGACAGACAAAGTCCAGTAAAGCAACATGGTGGTGGCTGAGGGATAAGCAGGTCTCTCCACAGGAGTTGGGCACAGCTTTTGTCCGGGATTCTCACCGGTGCTGGCCTCTCGCTTAGCAAATGGGGCAAAAGGTGGATGCAGCCCGTTGCTGGGGAGTCAGGACTGCTCCAAGCAGTTTGTGGCTGGGAGAGGGAAACTCATTGATCACTGGGGTCTCTGCTCCTCAGAGGGCAGAAGGGGAGAGCAGTCGATTTCCTTGCAATTCAGTTGAGCAGCACACATCTCTGAAAATCTGAGTCAGCCACTACAAACTCTCCTTGTAGGGGCAGGGTATTTCCCCCAAATTCCCTCTCCTCTGCTGCTGCACTGGTGGATACATTTGGCCCCAGTGATAGCTTCATTTCATTGATTCTCTGGGTGGCCAGTATCGTTCACCTGAGACAGATGTGGCTGCTTAGCTGTGTATCCTAGATTCTACGCTACTTCAGGATAAAGGAGATTCTCCTGTAACTCACATAGCAAAATCCTCGGCTTTACAGGATTCCCAAGTAGTAATTAAGGGGTATCCAGAAAAAGCCATGCATATCCATTTGTTGTTAGTCCTATAGAACTGCAGGAACAGGGGTGGGCATGCTTACATAGATGCATCCAGGCTCCCAAGCCTGACCTTTTTGTTTCTGAAAAAAAACTTTCTTTCTTTTGCAGTTTTCCCAACCATTTATACATACAAAAAAGAGCAGCATTCACTTGTTTCACCTTTTTAATTAAAAGAGAGAGCCAAAGAGTTTCTTTTAAAAATACATGATGGTTTAAACAAGACAAGCAAAAAAAAATAAAGAAAAAAAGAATTTACTGATTTTTAAAAGCTACTCTGAAGGAGGACTTTTTCCTTTTCAAATACCAGAATAAAAGACCATTGTAACTGTATCCTATCTTTTTAAAGAATGCCTTGGAAGACCTTTAATCCTACAATGTGGCTGTTTCTATTCTAGATTGGCAACATTTTCGCTACTTTTCTTTATAACAACACTATATAGGCCTGACACTCTGTATTAGTCACCTTGAAGATAATTTTTCTTCTAATGGATTTTTAAAAATATTTAGTTATTTGGAAATTCCCTAATATCTCAAAAACCTTGTGTTTGTTAGAAATTCAATTTCTGATGTGGTAGTTAAGTAGCCACCTATACAAATCTGGATTCAGAGGATAAAAGTCTACACTCTGACTGTGTGTGTGTGAGACTGTGGGTGATTTCAGATGTTACGGCTGGCAGCATTGACCCCGGGCCCTGGGGTGGTTCGGACCATGGGCAGGGGTGAAGGGGTGCACCAACAGATGTTTGCCCCTTTGCCCCCGGCCGTGGGGACCTCTGAACCACGGCCCAGGGTCAATGCTTCCGGCTGTATCGTCTGTGTGCAAACCCCCCCGGAGGGGGCAGGGTCACGCAATGCAGGCTGCGGCTGCCTGGCCCCACCCCCTGTGCTCCCCGGCTGCCCGCCCTCCCCAAGACAAGCAGCCGCAGTGGCCTATCTGGTCACTGCCGCCGCCCGCCACCAGAACTCTGGAGCGTGGTGGAGGTAAGGTAACAGACGTTACTTTTCCTTTACCGCGTTCCGGATTCCAACTAACCACGCATAGTTCACCACCATGGTGCGGGAGAACAAAACACCCCCCTAACCGCAGGGGGTGGTTGACTGAGGTGAACATCTGGATACATGCAAACAGATGTTCACCTCCGTTCACCCACCCTACCCCCCGCTGGTGGTTGCGGTTGACGGTGGTGATTTCAGACAACGTAACATCTGAAATCATCCTCTGTGTGTGTGTGTGTGTGTGTGTGTGTGTGCTCGAGAGACAGTGTGTATGTGTCATATGGAGGGGCTGTGTGTGTGCTGGGAGGGGGGCAAAGGATGTTGTCAGACATTATGCCAACTATGTGCTCAGGATTTCTGGGTTAAACAGATATGTCAAGCTGTTTTTAGACACACATTTCTCCTGGATGTTTGCTGTAACATCCAGAACTTTCTGTATGTCTAAATCACTCACCGAGATCTTAAACATCCGGATCTTTGAACTTCTGCATGAAATTTCTCCCAGAACTTTTGTGTGTAAAAGGGTCTCCTGGTAAACTGCTTTGCTCCAGGCAGCTGTGGTCACTCGGTTTCCATGACAGCCTGTCACGTTTACAGCTGCTGCTACTTTAGGCTGCCTCAGGGCAGTGTTTGTGTGAAGAATGCATCCAGGAACCGCCTCAGGGCAGTGTGTGTGTGAAAAATGAATCTTGAATGTACTTGTGGACTTGTCAACCCAGAAGATTGAAACATCCAGAATTTTAACGTGTGTCTAAAAATGCCCAGTACTGTCAGCTAACAGGTAGCTGCTTGAACATGCAGTGATTATCTAATTGCTCATATACAAGATAAGGGGAATGCTCCTGCCACCACGTCCGGGGACTTGCAACACCACCACTCCCAGGAACCAAGTACTTAAGATTGGAGTGACATGTGGTTCCCTTCATTATATTATTACTCAAAAACCATACAGACTAGCTGCAAAAAACCTTTCAGGTTTAACATTAATAGTTAAGGCAGCTACTTACACAAATCACAAAAATCTAGGAAATTAATTTTTCCTTCATCCACTTCCTGCCCCCCTCCTCCCATTCCACTCCATACATTTCTACAAAACATAAACGCCAAAAACCATAGAAATTATTACAGAATTTAAGCAATATTTAATATTTTATCCTCATCAACATACATGTTATATATGTACTTAATTCCTTACCATGCAACTTTTATTCATTTTTATCAATAACTAAACTTTCACATTTTTCCATTATTAAATTTTAATTTATCATCATAATTTGACAAGGAACAATTTTTTCAGAGTGCATTAAGTCTGTTTTTACAGAACTTCATTCTGTACAATGAATTGTATAATGTTGTCTACAGTCACATTCTTAACTTCATTGTATGAACTGTATACAGTTTGTATACATGTAAATTACAGACTTAATACACTGTGAAAAAATTAATCCCTAGCTACATCCTACCCCAGGCAGCCAAATGCCTGTCCAAGCACACAGGCTTTTAAAAATTAATTGGCCAGTTTCGGTCGGTGGGTCTAGGGGTGGAGTCAGGGCAATGGTAGGCAGACCCAGGGCAACAGTAGGTGGACCCAGGGCAACGGTAGGCCAGTGGCATAGCCCAGCAACAAGGCATTCCCAGGGTTAACATTGGATGGACATTACATTTCTTAACGCTGGGAACGCTGCTGTGTGAAGCACTGCCACCGGGGGATAGAGAACCCTCTTACTGGGGTCTCATACACTCTCTCTCCCACCGGGTCTAAATTAACCATAGTAGGTTAAAAAAATTGATCAAGTTACCATCACCTACCTTTATCCTGAAACCTTGAATCATTGATTTTCATGGCATGCTTGGCCACCTGTAGTCTTCAGAAGGTGTAGGCTTTAGGACAAGTTTTCCTTCTGGATTGGAGAACTGGGAGGACTGAGTTAGCTCCCTGTTCTGCGACAAGCTGAATCAGAAGAGAATGAAAGGGAAGAGAAGGCAGGACAGAGGAGAAATAAGAGGGAAAGGGTTTGGTTTTGGATCATGAGAACAGGAAGGGGAAGAGATAGGTTCTGTGCTGTGCAGTGCTCCCTGTAATGATCCCTCATGGGTTCGTAGACAGATGAACAATATTAGGACTATAGATAAATTGTTCCCACCTTGTGCCTTGAGGGGCTGGGGTGAGTTGGTGCCACAAAAGAAATGAATCAAATTAAACCAAGCAGGGGTCAAGAGTTTCCCGCACTCAAGCTCTGTGGAAGAGCTAGGGCCCTCCCCAGATTAAAGCTCCCGATTGGGACAACCCCATCGGGCTATCCACATTGTAGCCTTATAGGCCTACTTTTACATCTTATGTAAGGCCTAGAGGTCACCCTGTCAAAATATTGAAGCAGTATGGTACCAAGGGAAAGTTAACTGGATTTACTTGAAAGTATGTTTTGCTATGCTGTGATTTCATTGTACTTGGCTAGGGGGCATTTGCCTTATTGTAAAAGGCCACCTCGGATTTGTTCACTGTGGAAGTGTTGTTTTGATGTCTATTGTTTATTTTGTGTTATTTTACATATTTTTTTATGTTGTTATAACCTTTGGTCGAAACAATAAATTATTATTATTATTATTATTATTATTACTCACAATAAACATTAATTTAAAATATCCTAAAAATACAAAAAAATACTAAAAGGGCTGAACCAATCTGTATGTAATAACCATACGTGATATCATCCCATAATAATCACTATTTATTATAACATCCCCCTGCCTCCCAAGACAAGTCCCCCAGCCCCCAGGGACCCCCCCAAAAGCCAAGGCCAAGCCCCAGCCAAGTCCCCAATGTATTCACCTGGCAGGCCCGAGTCCAGACGGCAGGCTGAGCTCGGCAGTGTCTCCTGGATATCAAGGCCAAGATATCACTGGAGGACAGGATGCTGGGCTTGACGATGGACCCTTGGTCTGACTTGGCACTACCTAACTTGCTTCCTTGAGATGATTATTATTAATAAAATATTATCTATAAATAAATATAATCTAACAGTGATCCTGAATGATCTCTCTCTTTCTCTCTCTCTCTCTCTCTCTCTGAAAGAGAGATAAAATGGGTCCTGGTGGAGTCACCTTTATATATGTTCTGGTCTCTGCAGAAGGCACCCCTCACACCACATGAGAGAGAAAAAACCCATGCTCATAGACACTAAATAAAAGTTACACAAAAACCACAAGCACTCTCCACTCCCCCACCCCCTGCAGTTGCTGTTCCACCAGCAAATAACACACACACACGTCACAACAGTCTCTCTCTCTCTCTCTCTCTCTCTCTCTCTCTCTCTCACACTCACACTCACACTCACACACACACACACACACACACACACACACACACACACACATTGCTCCCTCTC
>QEPC01012945.1:185988-201932 GCA_003113815.1 Sphenodon punctatus | reverse complement strand
AAACAGCTCCTCCGGGCGCGACTTCGCAGACGCTATGAGGACAGCAAGGAACTCCTTCCTCGCCGTCCTCACAGCCTCAACATAGGACCGCAAATGGGCCCTATGGAGAAGACGGTCGGAGTCAGATCGAGTCCGACGCCAGCATCGCTCTAGCCTCCTGCTTACACGCTTCATACACCGCAGTCCCTCAGTAAACCAAGGGGTCCTGCGGTGACGAGATCAAGGCAGAAGGCGTCTCGGAGCCACCCTGTCAATGGCCTCCTCCAGCAAGTTGTTCCAATGCTGGACCAGCTCATCCACAGAGTGGCCGTCCATGTCCAGGGTTAACTCCCTCAGAACTTCTTGGAACCACTGGGTTTCCATCAGCCTCCAAGGGCGGACCATCCTAAGTGGTCCCTTCCCCTTCTGGAGTGGGTGCGCTAGAAGAACGGCCTGAAGGAGATAATGGCCCGTCCATGACAAGGGCACCGCTGTAACCTCCCCCACAACCGGACCCCCCACCTCAAGGCCAGAACCGAAGATCAGGTCGAGGATATGTCCCCCCACGTGGGTCGGGCAGATAACTTCTTGGGAAAAGTTCATGGTTGCCATGGCGGCCATGAACTCACGCTCTGCCCCAACAAGACCGGCATTGGCGTGAATGTTGAAGTCCCCCAGAACCAAAGTCCTGGGGGAGTCCAACACCACCTCCGAGGACCTAAGACCTCGGGCTCAGTCCTACCAACAAGCCCTACTCCTTTCAGGGTAGGATTTTTGTCCTCAAGCAGGTAAGGAAGGGTGGGAAGGTTCTTGTGTGCCAGTTGCCTGGACACCAACAAAAATAATTTTCTACACCAACCAAGTAGACTGGATTTTTGGGGCATCACAATTAAATTTGGAGATGCTTTCATTACACTCTTCACACTTACAAACATTAATCATATACAGTCTATCGATGTTGTTCTCACAAGCCCCGTCATATGGCCCTTTTCTTTCGCACTCGATGGCAATATATGGAGCATACCAGGAACTTGTATATTATATGCATTCTATCAATAGTGTTCTCACAACCCCATCACATGGTTCTTTTCCTTATCTCTTGACAGTAGTATACTGTACTCATACCAGGAAAATGCATATTATATTTCCTCTAAGGATAGGGTTCTGACAAGCGCCACACAGCACTTTTTCTTTCCACTCAACAGCAGCACTGCAGTGGACTTCAACCTAGGACCTCTTTCCCCTTAAGTAAGAATCCTACCTCTAGATCAACACACCCTTTGTTTTTGCAGTAGTCAAAGAAGGAAGCTAGCTGAGAATGGTTTTGATCCATTGACCTCTGAGGTATGGGCCTCGCACAATGCTGCACCACTCTGTGGATGCAGAGGTTGTTTGGATTCCAGGATCAGCACCCCATGCTCAGGACTGGACGTGAACCTTTGATGGCCAGCAACAAAAAGGTTTTCTAAAGGTACGGTCCTTTCCCCTCAAGTAGGTATGGAAGGGTGGGGGGTGCAAAGGATCTGGAGACCTTGTGTGCCAGCTGCCTGGAAACTAAGAAAACAATTGTCTACACCAACCGAGTAGACTGGATTTTTTGGGCATCACAATTTAATTTGAATGTACTCTCATTAAAATCTTCAGACGTACAAATATTCATCATATGAGTTCTGTCGATGTTGTTCTCACAAGCCCCAACATACGGCCCATTTATTTCACAGTCAACAGCAATATATGTGTCACAACAGTATATGTAGCATACCGGGAACTTGGGTATTATGTGTGCTCTATCAATGGTGTTCTCAGAAGCCCTGTAACCCATCCCTTTTTCATCTCACTCAGCACATGGCCCTTTTCTTTCGCAATCAACAGCAGTATACATACCCTACCAAGAACTTGGATATTATATGTGCCCTTTTCTTCCCCCTCGACAGCAGTACCACAGGAAACTTGAACCCAGGACCTCTTACCCCCTAAGCAAAGATCCTATCTCTAGACAAACATGTCCTTTCACAACTCAAAGAAGCATGCTAGATGAGAATGGTTTTGATCCATTGACTTCTGGGTTATAGGCCTTTCACGATACTGCACCATCTGCAGATGCAGAGGTTGCTTGGATTCCATGATCAGGGCCCCATGCACAGGACTGGACATGAACCTTTGATGGCCAGCAACAATATTGTTCCCCTAAAGATGTTGGAATGTGAAACAGTCACAAGTTAAAGCCCATCACAAGCCCTGCAAGCTCAATATGGGGCTTGTCCAGTATGGGGAGGGTCAGGGGATGAAAAAGTTTATTTTTTTTCTCCTTGTCTCCTCTCTTCTCCTCTCTCTGTCTTCCATCTTGTTCCATGCAGTCTGTACAGTATGGAAGCATGTCTTCTGAGTTCTTAGTAAAGTTCTGTTTTGAAGAAACTTCTGCTGTGTGTTATTCAACAGAAAGCTAACTCTACAATAGGTTATGGGCCTAGGGCATCTTCAAGGCAATTTTGAAGACTAGAAGCAGCCCAGAAGGAGTGCAGACTGTGAAAGAAAACTCCCAGACAGAGAGGCATACTGACTGTGAGTAAGAAGGCCTAAATCCCAGAAGGGGAAAGGGAGGGAAGCAAGTATGGCAAGCAGCTCAGAGCTCATAATTTCAGTAGGAAAGGTGAACAATGTAAACTACCAGTTGTGGAAGTTTAAAGTGGAAATGTTGCTGTCTAAAGATGATCTATGGGAGGTGATTACCATGAACAGACCAGCAGCAAATCATGAGGAATGGGATAAAAATGACAGATTAGCAAAGGTTACAATAAATTCATTGATAGAAGATGACCAGCTAATCCAAATAAGAAGTGGGACCACAGCAAGAAGCATGTGGATTGCATTGCAAAACTTGCATAAGAGAACTAGCCTGAATAGCAAACTATTTCTACTGAGGAAACTATAGAAAATGAGGCTTGGCAAAGAAAGTGAAAATGCAGGAGCATATAAATGCCATGTTGGAAGTAGTGGCACAGCTGTGCAGCATTTGAGAAGATATAAAGGACAGCCATGTGGTAACCCTCCTCCTCTGCATCCTGCCTGAATCTTACAGTGCCCTTATCAATGCCCTGGAGACAAGGCCAGAGGCTGAACTGAAGCTGGAATTTGTTAAAGGTAGACTTGCAGATGAATTCCAGCACAGAAAGGAGAACCTGAAGAATGATCTAAAGCAGGGTAATGAAACTGCACTGAAAACCTCAGGCAAAGCTCCTAAGAGGGAAACCAGAGTATGCTTCAGATGCAAAAAGGAGGGGCATTTAAAGAAAGACTGCTATATATGGAAAGCAGAACAGCAGAAACTGTCTCCACGAACACCTAAGTAGAGGTATAACGTCACAAACAGCAACACAGTCATTCAACAATGGAGTTGGTGTTTCAGATCAACGCAAGACAGCGAATCCCAAAATTGGTGTGTAGACTCTGGGGCAATGAACCACATGACTAGCGATAAAGCATTCTTCATGGGGCTGTATCTGAGCAGTTGTTATGCCACGCCGCAGCTTGTGCATGCTAAACAGGGAGCAGCGGGTTGCTAGGAAACCCGAGGGACACACTAGGGGCAACACCCTAGCTTCAGGCAATGGAGAAGTGGTGGGCCAAGTGGTGGGCCAAGCACAGCCCCTGCAGAAACTTGCCGCAGGGCCATCAGACTTAGTTGTGCCCAAACGGAGCATGAGGCTGTCAGGGCAGCCACCGCAGCCTGCGTCTCCTCCTGGTGGGGCTCATATGCTGCCCCTGCCTAGACGCAGCATGAGATTGGGGGGGGGGCAGTGTAGGATGATAGGAGGTGGAGTCATGACTCCAACCTAAGTGCCCACACCTGGCCTGTTAGTATAAAGGTACCAACGGTGCAGCAGATCCCCACCGGTAATCATTTGAGAGGCTGGCCCCTTACCTTGCTCATTGCTTGCTATTCCTTGATCCTTGTGCCTTGTTACTGTTTGTTCCCCCTTCTGTAACTCCTTGTTTGTGTGCTTGTCTCCCTACTTACCTTCCAGTGTTCTTTCCCTAGTTGTGTGTGCCTTGTCCTCCTGCCTAGTTTTCCCCTCACTTACCGTGTTTTCTTATCTCTTTACCCCTTTCCATCTTCCCTGAGTGCTAGTCCTATCCCCTTTCCCTTCCCCCCTTCCTTCCCTTCCTTCTCTTGTCACTCTTTTGGGAAACCTGGGATCCTCCACTCCACACCAGTCTTACCACAGTGCCCTGGAACCTGTGGAGTTTGTGAGTAGTGTCATTCTTGTTTGTCCTTACCTGTCCTTACTCCTTGAGCATACTCCACCTCTCCTTCCCTGTGATGATCTGGGTTTCTCTCAGTCACTGAAAACACAAACAAGATCCTGAGGGAATTACCTGCCCCGTGGTGTTGCCAGAGAGTTGGAAACCTAGTCAAGGACTTAACCCTACTACTCCTTTCCATATCTTTCCCCTCTTCTACCCCATCCCCCCTAACAGCAGTAAAGAAAGGATCTTCCTTGCAGATGGGAGTAGCATCAACGTGGAAGGAATTGGACAAGGATTCCTGTACTGAAACCAGTCACAGGGAGGCACACTGACCATGTTGGAAATTGACATGATTTTGGGCCAAACTAAGATACTGATTTCACTGCTCCAATGTGCTTAATCAGAAAATGCTTCTTTTAATTCAAGTGGGCCACTCTGTGTTAAATTGTAATCAAACCAAACGTGCCTTTTTGAAAAACATGCTAGAGTATACATGGAGGGATTGTTGTAAATAACTCTGTGTAATTGAAACAAAAAAGGTGCTTCCACGATACAAATGTAACAGCAATATACACTGGATGCAATTGTACCAATCATTGTGTTAAAATATAACCAAGAACACACACTGGAGCTAAAATACTTGGAATGTAACTTTATGAGCCATTGGGACTGCTATTTAGAATTATGTAGAATGTTAGAAATTAGGCAAGATACTATTACGCTTATGTGTTAATGTTTTGCTTTAAAGAACACAAGCATTAGTAAGAATGATCAGTATTGGCAATAATCAGGAGATGGCCTAAGAAAGAACAAATGATGCTGGGGAAGTAATCAGGACCTCTTGTTCCCCAAACAAACTACGTTGGTAATTCACAGGAACTGATAACAGAGGCCAAGCTGAACAAATAAGAGTGTGGTTGTTATCAAACAATATATGACTCTCAGAAGGATGTGCGAACTACTTGAGGGCCAGGAAGCGTAACCCCCCATCTCCAGAGGAAGGAGGAGGGGGCATGACTTTACTGGTCAGAACAAACCTCACATCATGACTAAGCACCCCAGATTTGGGGCAGCCAATGAGAGTGCTCCACAAGCTTAGTACTTATAACCCCGCACTCTGTATAATCATAAGACAGCCACAGCATATAAGGCTTAGCTCTGGATTAGTTCTTGGCCTTCATGGTCCTCGATCGCCACCCCTTAGGGGGGCCGACGAGCTCGGTGATTGCTGCCCCTTTTGGGACCCCTCTATCTAGGCGGGTTCTACAATGGCTTCTTGAGCCCCCTGACTGCTTTCCTCTGGAACCAGGCCATCAGCCTCTGATCACGTAAGAATATGTGCTTTTGTATGTATTTTTAGGTAGACAAGGGTAGATGGGTGCAAATGTGAATGCAAGTGTTTCTTTGGTAATTGGTACTATGATTGTTCTGATATTATTGAATAAATACCTATTTGATTGAATAAAAGACTCATTGCTGAAGCAGAAAAGAGTAATTCTCCCCCCTCTCAAACTAAAGTATTTTCACTAGATCCTGAAGAATTGAAAGGGACCTGCTCTCTCTCTTTCTCGTTAACTATCATTGCAGCAGGCCTCCCTCTGGAACCAAGATAGCTGGTTAGGATAATTGCAGTTGACTCCCTTGGACAGGGACATCTGGTTGGGTATTTTGCAGCAAAATCTCCCTGGGACAATGGTAGCTGGTTGGGATAGCTGCAGTTGCCTCTCTTGGACAGAGACAGCTGATTGGGACTCAAAAGTGCTGGACCCCTCTGTGACAGGGAAACAGCAGAACTTCTTTGGAAATTATTCAAAGTAGAGAGAAGCAGTAGAAACCCCCTTTCCAATTCATTACAACCATACCCATGAAAGATGTGCTCTATGTGCCCAACTTAGAAGGGGGACTCCTGTCTGTGAGGCACCTGGCAGCGAGGGGGCTCACCATCCATTTCCAGGGAAACGTATGCACAATTCAAAGTGGGACAAAAGTACTGGCCAGAGCCACTGCAGATGAGCACCTGTACCCTCTGTGCACAGTGAAAGAACAGGCGACGCTCACTGTGCATAAGCCATATGATGGCTGCATCCACAGCAGTTGACCAAAGACCTTAAGGTATCAGCAGGTCCTGTGATCATGAAATGCGACTGTTGCATCAAATCCAAAGCCATGAGGGATACGCTTCCTTAGAAGAGTCAGAATAGAGCCACAAAACTGCTTGATCTTGTACACAGTGACGTCAGCAGCCCAATGAAGGTTTCCATGCCAGGAGGCAACCAGTATATGGTAACTTTCATTGATGATCAAGATACATGATCACGTACATCATGAAGAGTAAAGATGAAGTATTTGACAAACTTCAGGATTATGTGACCATGACGAGCAACAAGTTCCAGCACAGACCAAAGACACTGCAGACTGACAATGGAGGTGAGTTCACAGGAAAGGAAGTAGAAGACTTCCTGAGACTCCAAGGAATTGAGCACCAAAAGACAGTGCCGTATACACCTGAGCAGAATGGAACAGCTGAAAGGAAAAACAGAACGCTAACCAAAATGGTTAGATGCATGTTAACAGACTCTGGACTACCAGAAAGATACTGGGGTGAAGCAGCAGTTGCTGCTACCTACCTACACAATTGGCTGTATTCTAGAACAATGAGGAAAACTCCATATGAACTGTGGCATGGTCAAAAACCTAGTTGGGGACACATCAGAGTATTTGGAAGTAAGGCTTACATATATATCCCAGAGGAGAAACATACCAAGCTGAAAAACAGAGCAGTGGAAGGCATCCTCGTAGGATACAGTGAGCATTCCAAAGGCTACAGGATCCTGGATCCATGCACACACAGAATAACCATTAGTAATAGTGTGACCTTTGTGGAAAACTCAAGTGACAGTGTGATGACTCTCCAAGGTCCAGGCGAAGGAGAACAATCAACCGTGGATGAAACCACTGAAATGGAGGAACCATCTGAACAAATAGTCAAAATTGGCACAAAGGTAACAGAAGTGCAGGAACAGACACAGCCGGCTGTTGATGCTGAGCAAAGGCAGTTGACGAGGTCTAACAAAGGCATTCCCCCCATTTGTCTGTCCTACAAAGTCAGCACCAGTAAATTGTCAGAGCTAGCATCCTGATAGGACATCTCGCAGATGTCAGAAGGGGAAGCAGAAAACTGTGTAAAAGTGGCTGAAGAAGAAATAAAGTCCATGCAGGACAATGCAATGTGGACACTTACTCCACTGCCGGCAGGGAGAAAGACTATAGGTTGTAAATGGACATTTAAAATAAAGTACAATGAGCAGGGAAATATTTATTTATTTATTTATTTATTTATTTTATTTTATAAAATATTATTATCTCGCCTCTCCTTCCCACAGGGCAGCTCGGGGCGGCAAACAACAAATTAAAAACAATTAAAAAATAAAAACAATTTAAAAGTTAAAAATCCCATATGCAGGGAGAAAAACAACCTCCCCTCCAACCCACCCACCCTACCCCCCTCTCGCCAAAAGCCTGACGGAACAGCCAGGTGTTACACAAATGTCAAAATGACAGGAGAGTGGGGGCCAACTGCGCCTCCTCTGGGAGCTAGTTCCACAGCAAAGGGGCAGCCACTGAAAAAGATCTAATATCGGTGGCCACCCATCTCACCCTGGGAACCACAAAAAAGGCTCCCATGGATGATCTCAGGGGTCGCACGGGCACATGGGGAGTGAGGTGGTCCCACCGATAAGCAGGGCCCAGGCTGTGAAGAGCTTTAAAGGTCAAAACCAGCACCTTGAACCTATCCCGGTGCTTTATAGGCAGCCAGTGCAGAGGCTGGACCACAGGTGTCATGTGTTAGCTGCGGCCTGCCCCCGTAAGGAGATGGGCTGTGGCATTCTGCACCAGTTCCAGTCGCTGGACCAACTTCTTGGGCAGCCCCACGTAGAGCGCGTTGCAATAATCCAGCCTCGAGGTGATGAAGGCATGGATGACTGTGGTGTGGTCAGAGTCTGAGAGAAATGGTTAAAGCCACTGGAGAAGATGAAACTGCCGAAACGCACTCCCCACCTTGGCCACAACCTGAGATTCCAGGATGAGCCGTGAATCGAGAAGCACTCCCAGACTCCGACCCTGAGAGACCATGGGAGGGTAAACCACCCCTAGAAGAGGAGATTCAACCACTCCCAGGCCCTCCAGGCCCTCACCCACCAACATCACCTCCATCTTGTCAGGATTCAGCTGCAGATGGCTCAACCTCATTCAAGCCCCCACATCTGACAGGCACTGGGAAAATAAGGAGACTGCATGGCCAGGGTTGGTGGAAAAAGAGAGATAGAGCTGAGTGTCATCAGCATACTGATGACTCTGCATGCCCTGAAACCCTCTCAGGATCTCCCTTAATGGCTGTATATAGATGTTAAACAAGAGGGGGTACAGAATGGCACCCTGCTGGACTCCACACATAAGGTTCCGGGGGGAAGATGCACACTCCCACAAGACCACCTGGTGAGTTGTCTTGACCAGGAATGAACAAAACCAGTCCAAGCCCATTCCGCCAATCCTGTCACGGTCCCACAGGCGAGTCACCAACAACTCATGATCAACTGTGCCGAATGCAGCCGAAAGGTCTAGCAGGACCAGTAAGGTCTGATGACCCTGGTCCAATGCCAGATGAAGATCGTCAACCAAGGTCACCAATGCAGTCTCCGTACCATACCCAGGCTGAAAACCAGACTTAAAGGGGTCAAGGAAACAGGTGTGGTCCAGATGTTCCTGGAGCTGCCATGCCATAGCCAGCTCAGTAACCTTCCCTAAAAAGGAAGGTTAGAGATCGGCCGATAACTGGCAGAAGCTTCAGGATCAAGAGATGGTTTCTTGAGCAGGGGCCTAACCACAGCCTCTTTCAGGTAGTGAGGCATGCTGCTCTCCTAGAGGGAGGCACTAACCACCACAGCCAGCAACAGCAGTAACGTTTCCTGGCTGGCTTTCACCAACCGGGACGGGCATGGAACTTGTTCACAACTGGTGGCATGAACAGATCCCAACAAGGACTCCACATCGGCAGGCGACACCATCTGAAACCAATCCCACAAAAAAAGGACAGGGCATCCATAGCCCCAAGATGATCCTCTGTAATAAGTGTGGTACCAAAGATGGTACTTTGAGATTGTCCGTGGAATCCTTTTCGGAGGTTCCCCGGGTGAGGCGGGTGGCCACCGATGTTAGATCTTTTTCGGTGGCCGCCCCTTTTCTGTGGAATTCTCTCCCAGAGGAGGCTCGGTTGGCTTCCACTCTCCTGCTGTTTCGGCGTGTATGTAAGACCTGGCTGTTCCGTCAGACTTTTGGCAAAGGGTAGGGGTGGGAGGGGTTTTTTCCCCTACATATTGTATTTTTAAATTGTTTTAAATTTTTTGTATTGTTTTTATTGAATGTTGTTCACTGCCCTGGGCTGCCCTGAGGGCAGGAGGGGTGGGATATACATTTTAAATAAATAAATAAAATAAATAAAAAATCATGGTGGATGTGAGTGATCTTATCTACAAAGTACTCAATAAACTGGTCACAGCGGTCATTGGATTGCTCCAGGACCAGGCAGAGGCAGGAAGGCCTTTCACACCTCCCCCCCCTAAAAAAAGCTCCATCGGACTTGACTTTGCAGAAGCAATGAGGTCAGCAAAGAAATGCTTCTTTGCTGCCTGCACCACCACAACATAGGCCTTTAAACTTCTCTTATGCTTCAATCAGTCATACTCGCAGCGAGTCTGGCGCCACTATCGCTCTAACCGCCTCCTCTCCTGCTTCAAACACCACAGGCCCTCAGTAAATCAAGGAGATGTGCGGGAGACTTGGGAGGGTAGGGCAGAAGATGCTTGGGAGCCACTCTGTCAATGGTCTCAGCCAACAAGGTGTTCTAGAAGGCTACGAGATCATCGACAGAGTGGGTGTCAAGCTCCAGGGGAGACTCCCCCAGAGCATTCTGGAACCGATTCGGATCCATAACTCTCCGGGGGTGGACTAATCTAATAGGTCCTGCACCCCGTTGGGGGCTGACATGTGCCAGAATTAATGCCTTAATGAGGTAATGGTCAGATCATGACAACGGCTCAGCCCCCCTGACTTCTACTAACTGACCCCCCGCCTCAAGGCCGGTGCAGAAAACCAAGTCCAGTGTATGTCCCTCCTCATGTGTGGGGTCACAGATGATTTGGGACAGACCCATGGTTTTCATGGAGGCCATGAACTCATGCCTCGCTCCTCCAAGATCGGTGTCAGCGTGGATGTTAAAATCCCCCAGGACCACTAATCTAGGGGTCTGGAGAATCACATCTTACACCAGATCAGCAAGAGCATGTAGGGATGCCATAGGGCAATTGGTACACCAGCAGCACCCCTATTCTGTCCCCAGCCAAATCCAACACAAGATGGAGACACTCAACACCTGGTGGAGCCTGTACCTGATACCTCCTAAAGGACAATGCATCCTTGATAACAATGGCTACACTGCCCACCCCCACCCCGGTCCCTCCAGTTGAAGCTGATGCTGCATAGAGAACCCAGCTGGAACAAGATCGGCCAAAATAGGGCTCGATTCATTGTCCAGTCAGATCTCTGTAATACACACTAAGTCGGTGTCCCACTCTGGGATTAACTCCCAGATAGTAGATGACTTATTGACAATCGACCTCATGTTCAGCAGCACTAAACCAAGGCCTGGGGTCTCCTGGGCCTCAACCCACAACTTACCCGCGTGGGGAATTGAGAGGGAAACGGGCACAAGGCACTGCTCCCTCCTCACTGATGGAACACACCTCCCCTTTGGGTCATATTTCCCCCGACCCATAACAACCCCGATAGCTGTGGAAGCCCTCCCATCCTTAGAGAACCCCATTAGGCACCCACCCCCCATTGAATGGGACAAATATTGAATGGTACAAGGCCTGACTTGTCACGAAAGGATACTCCCAGAAGTACGGAGACTACGATGAAACATTTGCACCTGTAGTTAAACACACTACAATCAGAACATTGTTAAATATCACTGCCAGAAGAGGAATGCAAGTCAAGTATATGGACATGAAAACAGCATTCCTATAGTGTGAGTTGAAGGAAGATATTTACATGAACCAACCACCGGGGTTTGCAGATGTTGAAAGGTCAGATCTTGTATGCAAACTGCACTAAAGCATATATGGGCTTAAGCAGGCCGCCAGAGTGTGGAACACTAAAATTAACAAGGTGCTTATGAGGGAATATTTTACCAGGAGGAAAGCAGATCCCTGCTTATACACAAAGAGACTAAGGAGCAGGTGGATCTTTGTATTAATTTATGTTGATGACCTTATCATATGCTTTGAGTAAGAAGGGGATTATTGCAAAACAATGAGAGCTCTAAATCAGGACTTTGAAACTAAGGTCCTGCCATCCGTCAATCAGGGAGGGGCCTGATTGACGGATGGACTAATGATTATGCTTTCTTCGGATGCTGATATAAATGGTGAGCCTCTGGATGTTCCTAGCCATAATTTGATGGCTATTCATTTAACTAGTTCACTATGGCATACTGCAGTGCTTTTAATTAACGTCTAAACCTCCCCTGTTAACCAATTGCAATCCTTCTGGCAAACTCTAAGAAAGGTTGTTTCTGACCACCAATTAATATTCCTGAAGGATGGTTTAATAATTTTTAGTCGATTTTAAGGCCCGCATTGGACCTAACGCTCATGAGATCATTGACACCCTAGGGCTTGGCACCCTGGAAACTTCTTTGGGTGATCTCAATACTGATAGAATCTCCCAGGACCCGAAGATAAATCAGGCGGGGTGGGAACTATACATTTTCATTCTGGATATGGCACTGATGATTTTGAATGGCAACAGCACTGGTGATGAGATAGGGAATTTGACTTACTTGGGCACGTTAGGCGGCAGCATGTTGGACTATGTACTTCTATCTCCATGCCTAGTTAATTATTTGAGACATTTCCAAGTAGGTGACCAGATTCTCAGTGATCATTTTCCCTTGCAGACTAGTTCTGCTTTATTTTATGCTTCTGAGGATAATGTGCCTCCCAAGAATTTAAGGAAAGTTGATTGTGGTCCATCTATCGTAGTTCGCAGTATATGTTGGTCTAAACAAGTAGAAGTTGCAATTTGCCATCTTTTTTCACAATTTGAAGTTTGGAGAATAGACACTCAACTGACATTAGCCTCTGAACTGGAAGATGCTTTGATTGCATGGTCTCAGTTGGTAGGCCGGTTGAGAATGATACTTACCCGTCCTGAGAAGGCTGGGATCTGTGTGCCAAGGGGTAACTGTGCATGGTGGGACAGGGAATGTCGAGTTGCTAGGGTAGCTTTAAGGACTGCTACGCGTAAGCTCCATGCAGCGTGCGGATTAATCCAGTTTGACACCTATAGAACAATCAGAAAGAAATATAAAATGTTGATAAAAAGAAGAAGGAGGATTTCTATGTATACCAATGGGAGTATTGCAGGAGGCAATAGACAGTAAGGACTCTTGTGACTTCTGGAAACTGGTTAATTATTCCGGGAAATGGGATCAGATGGGCAAAGCTTATAAGATCCCCTCTTCCATATGGGTGGAACACTTTGCCAAGTTGTTCGAAGACTTCAACAAAGAGAGTAGGAATGTTGCTACTCTGAATGCTGATTTGCCTCACTGGGATCCAGTCGACCCCTCTGAAGTAACAGAAGCTATTGATAGCCTGAAAAGCGGTAAAGCCGCAGGCCCTGACGGTATCCTAGGCGAAGTTTTTAAACTGCTCCCGTGTTGGGGAGTGGATGCTATCACCCATTTATTCACACTAATTAATACGACTGTTGTGATACCAGAGATTTGGAAATCTAGTAGGGTGGTTCCTATATTCAAGAAGGGGGACAAATTAGACCCCAAAAATTACAGGTCAATTAGCTTGCTATGCGTTATTTCAAAAAATTTACGCTAGACCGTTGTTAACTCGCCTCCAGCGTTGGTGTGATGAGGCAGGTATCTTGGCTGAAGAACAAGCTGGCTTTAGGTCCAAACGCTCTACAATTGATCATGCTTTCGTACTTCACCACGTAATCAATAAATATCAACGGCAGAAATGCAAGCTTTATTTGGCATTTATAGACTTGTCATCTGCATTCGATATGATATGTAGAACCACCCTCTGGACAGAGCTAGCTAGGCTGAACATAGATAGATGGTTATTGATGCTGATCAAGTCACTGTACTCAAGAACCTCCTTAAGAGTAAGAATGCCTCCATATGGCGTAATGTCGGATACGGTTAAGATGTTTTGAGGGGTTCGCCAGGACTGTCTCCTGGCTCCGCTTTTATTTAATATCTATGTGAATTCCCTGATATTTAACCATTGTGACCCCAGGAATTACCATCCCCCACGAATTGGCTTAAAGAAAATCTACTTGTTAATGATACGGTTTTGGTTTCCCTTAGCAGATCCGGTCTTAATAGGTCATTGACCAACGTTGGTGCTAGGTGTAGAGAGAAACATCTCTCCATAAATTATTGCAAAACTAAAATTATGATTATGGCTAAATGCTATAAGAAATATGCTTGGGAAATGCTGGGCCATAAATTGGAGCAGGTAAGAACCTAAACATATCTTGGGATTATTCTAGCTGATAATGCTAAGTGGACAGCCCATTTGTCAGCAATTAGGATAAAGGCCCATTCGGAATCCCTGACTATCCAGCGTTTCTTTAATCGGTTTGGTCAGCAGTGCGTCAGTGCAGCCTATAAAGCTTTTGAGGCCAAGGTGCTAGCAAAACGTCTGTATGGGGCCCAGATATGGGAATATGACCACAAGGCTTTGGTCAGTTTGTGTCCCTTAATTAACCAATTTTGGAAGTGGATTTTGAGGCTTCCGCCATCCTCGAATTCAGCTTTGATGACATTAGAGCTGGGTGGTCTTTCCCTTAATGGAATTATAGAGCTCCGCTTATTGAAATTCTGGATAAAGATGAGGGAGCTTCATTCCACTTCTCTTACTGTACTAGCTTTAAAGGAGAAACAATTGGATCAGGTAGGTGGCATGGACCCATGGTGGAAGAGAGTTAAATCCCATTTGGCTTCTTTAGGCTTTTCTGAAATGGGGCTTCAGTCTTATGCCAGCAACTATATAGTAAGACTTTTAAGACAACGGATAGGTGATATTGACAGGCAGAACCTAAGAGCTACAGTCGCCCATGCCAAGGACTCCCCCTTTTACCAATATTTGATTCTGCCTCACGGGGGGGGGGGGGGGGGGGGCGTGTCTTATATTAATCTTCTAACCGACCCAATCCTGAGACATGCCTTTACCAGGCTGAGATTCCAGTCAATGCACATGGCGGTGTCTCTTGGAAGGTATGAGGGGATCCTGTATGCCGAGAGTCTGTGTCCTTGTGGTGAAGGCATCCAAGACCTGGGACATTATTTAATATCTTGTTCCTTTTACGACTCACTTCATAGCCAGGTGAAGACTGCCATCAAATGGGACAGTGCCCAACCCAAAATTCAACAGCTAATCTATTTCTGGGCGATAAGGATCCTCCCAGAACAGAATTGGTGGCTATTTTTGCGCAAAAAATCAAAAGCATTCAGAGAAAGCATCCTCTAACCTGGTCCTATATACCTGAGGGTGTTAGTGAGGTTAGTTGAGGCTAACTACTTGATTGTATTCAGAAGAAAGCTGGAGATCTTGGTATTATTATTTGGTCTCTAATTACCTCGTTCATGTATTCTGATGTTGGATGTTTGATGTTTTAATTCTCTGAGCATGGTTTGCTCTGATTTTCTTGGATCATGCTTTTTATGTTAGATTGTGTTGTTGTAAAGGCCATGTGGCCAACAACTAATAAACCTATTATTATTATATAAAAACCCCAAAACTAAGGATCTGGGTAACATAACGCACTACCTTGAAATATAAATTGGAAGAGAAGATGACGGAAGCTATCTTCTCAACCAAAGGAAGGCAATAGAAGAGATGATTGAAAGTTTCAACATGGGGGGGTGCGAAGGCAGCAAATACCCCTATGGAAACCAGCTACCCAAAGGAGATCAAAGAACCAAGCTTATTGCTGCCAGACAATAAGCAGTACAGAAAGATGATAGGAACATTCTTGTACATTGCCACAATCACAAGGCCTGAAATTGTGGAGGCAATAGGTATACTGTGTAGACAAGTCTCAGCCACAACCAAAAGGGATTGGAATGCAGTGAAGAGGGTCTTACGGTACCTTAAAGGCACTGTGCACCTCAAGCTACGGCTCCCAGCAACTTCTGTGTCAGACCTGATAGGGTACGTGGATGCAGATTGGACTGGAGGCCATTCAGACCGAAAATCTACCAGTGGGTACCTATTTTTGCTTGGTGGAAGACCCATCAGCTGGTACAGTAGGAAACAAGCCTCTGTGACGCTTTCCTCAATGGAGCAGAGTACGTGGCAGTGGCACATGCCAGCCAAGAAGTTATCTGGTTGCGACAGCTTCTGAATGATCTGGGGCAAAAATTGGACAGACCCATGCCAATCCTGGAAGACAACTAAGGATGTATAGCGCTGGCGCAAACAAAAAGAATTCGTAACCAAGCCAAGTACATGCACTTGAGACCTCGCATCTTCATGAATGTTAGACCCCTTGTCTCTCCCTCTGTTCCCCTTCCTAAGTCTCTCCCCCAGCTCCTGTCTCTCAGATTGTAAGCCCTAGGGGCAGGGACC
>QEPC01012945.1:149653-185888 GCA_003113815.1 Sphenodon punctatus | reverse complement strand
TAGATCTGCAATACTGTCCTACAGAGGATATGACAGCGGATGTGTTCACGAAGCCACTAGCAGGGGAACGCCATCGCAAGCTATTAAGAAGAATGAACCTAGTGGGTTTGACTAGTGACTGTTGAGAAGGGGTGTTGGATTGTGCAACAGTCACAAGTAAAAGCCCATTGCAAGCCCTGCAAGCTCAATATGGGGCTTGTCCAGTAGGGGGAGGGTCAGAGGATGAAACAGTTTATTTTTTTCTCCTTGTCTCCTCTCTCTGTCCTCCATCTTGTCCCATGCAGTCTGTACAGTATGGAAATATGTCTTCTGAGTTCTTAGTAAGGAACTGTTTTGAAGAAACTTCTGCAATGTGTTATTGAACATAAAGCTAATTCTACAATGCACGGTACATTCCTTTTCTTTCTCATTTGATGAGAGCAGCACCAAAGGATATTAGAACCCAAGACTTCTTGCTCCCTAAACAAGAGCCGGGTAGGGATTTTTCTCCTCAAGTAGGTAAGGAAGGGTGGGAGGGTGCCGGAGGTCTGGAGACCTTGTGTGACAGCTGCCTGGAAGCCAACAAAGCAATTGTCTACACCAAGTGAGTAGACTGGATTTTGGGGGCATCACAATTGAATTTGAAGTCACTTTCATTATACCCTTCACACATACAAACGTTCATCATAGTGTTCTATCAATGTTGTTCTCAAAAGCCCCGTCATACAGCCCTTTTCTTTCGAACTCAACGGCAATATAAGGAGCATACTGAGAATTTGGATATTATATGCGTTCTACAATGGTGTTCTCACAAGCCATGTCAAAAGCCCATTTTCCTTCTCTCTCGACAGCAGTAAAATTGTACTCCTAACAGGAATATGGATATTATATGTGCTCTATTGATAAGGTTCTCAAAAGCCCCGTTGGACGGCTTTTTGTCTTCCCACTTGACAGGAGCACCTCATGGGACTTGAACCCAGGACCCCTTGCCCTTAATGATGCTTTTAAGATTAAACTTCTGTTGGTCTACTAAAATGTATTATCTTTACTAGTTTGCCTTTCATTCACCTGAAATATCTATATTAACATCTTGGCATTGAGATGACTTTGAACTTGAATGAATTGTAGAATTGTTGAAGGGTATGCAGGAATTTGTTTAAAGTCGGTGAGAGTACAAAGCTAACACACTCCCACAGTCAACCATACCAGTATCAGTTGTGAGGTGAAACTACTAAGATGACTGAAGGATTTGTTCATTGCAGATTTATTATCCTGATATAGCCAATTAGAGTTTCATTGGCCAAGGCAATTTTATGGAAGATCCTGTGGCAGAGCGGTGCCACAGTAAGGTGGATATCCCTTTAAGAGATCCACAAGATGGCACCTGCCCTAGGAGGCCTATCTAAGTTGTCACCAAAAGGAAGAGGAAAAGAATGGGTGTGGCCTGAAGGGTAAAGGAGAACAGCTCAGGAAGCTAAGGGCAGTATGCTCCTGATCATCAAGGAGGACACATCTCCTGAGAGGCTACTGAAGAGGTCCAGAAGGAAGGAGACCTGAGAGCCTGTGTGTGAGTTGGCAAAGAGCTAGCTTAGGACTGTAGTAGTGGCTTGGCTCTATTGGTTGGACTCTGGCCAGAAGCTTGGTGCCCGGCCTGGACTTTGGAAATAAACTGAGATTTGGGCTTCCAACCCTTGAGTGTCTGTCCTCCTGGGCATTAATCTTGCATACACTTACCCCATGCTCATGTGGGGCCCTGTGACAGATCCTTGTACGCTGCTACAGCTGCCAAAATAGTCTATCGAGTACATCTCTCCACCATACTTCACTCTATAGGACAATCCTCTACTTGCCCTGTTACTGCCACCTGATAAACAGAGGTGGGGTTGGTTTTACAGGAGGCATATCGAGATATATTAGTTCTGAATGGCAAGAGTGCTGAATTTGCTACTACTAATGGGTTTTTTAAAACTCTAAATAGAGTTTTAAAATAACCCAGCAGTAAATTAAAAGTACAAATAATGACTAATATGCTACTGTATTATTGCACTTCAGACTCTGCCCAAAGATAAAAACTCTGATGATGGGAATATAGTGGGTACAGCTAGCTGCATGAAATGCTAATCTTATCTGGGTAGCATTACCCACATCAGGCAGCCTTACTGTGAAATGTAGTGCATTGTTTACCCAGTTGCTGCCAGATGTTCATCCCATCCTGGGGCAGGCTGGGCAGCTAGCTACTACGCACTGTGTCTTCTAAAAAAGGGTGGGGCTGCAGTGTGTGGTAGCCTTACCCAAAGTGGGGTACGGCTGCCCAACCGGCAGTAGTGTGCCGCCACTGATGTTTTTTCATCAATGAAAATATTTTTTTCACTCAGTGTATAATTGGGTTGTGGAATCTACTACCAGAGGCTGTGGTAAGGGCCAGTACTATAGCTGAGTTTAAAAGAGGTTTGGACAAGTTTCTGGAAGATAGGTTCATTAGCAGCTATTAGCCAGAGAGGATCAGGGAACATGGCGGGAGCTCAGGGAAAACAACAGGGAATGGATCCCCCATTGTGACCTGTTGGGTGCTTCTCCCAAGCCACCGTGATTGGTCACTATCAGAGCAGAGACAGGATGCTGGGCTAAATGGACCATTGATCTGACCCAGTATGGTGGTGCTTATGTTCTTATGTGCTCAGTTCCCATCTGCCCTGCCCTGTGGTGAGCTCTGCTGCAGGGCTTTGAGTAGCGGGTACTGTTGCCAGTTGCATGCAGCCATGTCACGGACGGGGAGCAAGATAGTGGGCAGGGGGGAACTGGGCATCTGCTTGTGTGACTGGCATACTGGCATACTGCCAGTGACTGCCTCAGGGCATGGCAGGACCACCAAAAGTGGCCTGCCCAGTTTTCCCATGGGGAGCACCATTTACCCTTGCTCTCTGCACTGAACCCAATGTGTGGCAGCTGCGATTGCTCACTGTGGGGCGCACAGGGGACTGGGCCCGTCTCAGATCATGGGGCTGCACCCAGTGGTTCCCAAATGTATTCCTGGCAAAGAATACCATGACTGTATACCTGTAACATCAGATGAAGCTGCTCACAATGTCCAGTCAAATGTCAATGAACACTGTGTTGGAGGGACAGGGTAGTGCATGACAAATTGTTTATATAAAAAATATTATAGCAAATATAAAATTTGTAGGCATATATGGATAGACTGATTTTCAGGATGAGACTGATGCTATTTATTGAACGAGCAACTGTTGACAGAACCAATTTTTTCCCTAATGGTAGCAAACTGAGTATTGAAAGCAAAAGAAACAAAAGAAGCAGAATATCACTCTTATTAATCTTGCTCTGGATGAGAACCAAGTTGTAGGAGTCCAGTGCATCTTTCATTTTCCAGACAGAACACATTGAATAGATATAAATTAGCTTGGGAAACAGAAACATCATCTGGTATATATTGTGGCTGAGAATTACGCTCACATGGGGAGTTTCATATGGTAGTTTTTGTTGAATGGAAACCTCAAAAAGAAACCAAATTAAAGTAATTTCCCCAAACAATTGTTAATTGTTATTTTATTTCATGATTGTTAATATCTTTTTTAATATTCTGCAAGAAAGACACACAGATTCTGGAATGGGTCCATCCTGCCTGGTACTTTGTGTTACTCTCTGGCTCTTTTCAAATGGACGCTTCCCCATCACACACATGAGTGGGTGGGAGGGGTGTCAATATAAATGATACAGCGGGTGGGTGTGGGGATGGGTGGGCATATGTGGGAATGTCGTGGGTGGGGGTGCGTGCGTGCTTTCGCGCTCCACCCACCTCCACCCATCACCTATGCACAGAGCAACGGGCACCAATGTCAGATGCTCAGTGCATGGAGATGGGTGGAGGTGAGGGGTGTGACCGTGGGAATGCACCCCCACGCACTGCCACCCATCCCCCCATGCACCTGCATCTGTTAGAAAAGGGCTGTTGTCATCTGTGCAATGCTGACATAAAATCATTGCTGTTCTGAACTGGCAACATTTGAAAACCATTCTCGATGGGGGTCAATGGTTACACAAGTTTAGGAAATATTAGGCTGACACTGTGAGGATTTAAAGGCAAACTTAGGTTGTGATTCTCAAACTCCTTGCTCCAATGTAGTCTTCATAGGGTGATTTCAGAAGTGACATGGTGAATGTCCACCACAGTCAACCTCAGTCAAACGCGGGGTGGTGGTGAAAGCGTCGTGCATGTCTGTTTGCTCGCATTTAGATGTTCACCACAGTCAAACGCGGCCCGGGGTGAAGCTAACCACACTTCGTGCGGTTGGGGCGAGAGGAGGTCCAGAAGTGTGGTGAATGGTCACCACAGCAGGGGTGAATGAAAAGTAACTTCTGAACGGAAACCCGCAGCCGCGGTGGAAGGAATTGATCCCAGCCATGGTGCACTCTGGGGCTCGAACCGCAGTCCACATCTTCACTGCATGTCTGTTGTGTTCCCCCGGCCCATGTTCTCTCTGATTGTCCCCCGGGCGGTGGTCATGATCCTGTCACTTCTGTTGAGGCTGCATGTGTCACCACAGCCTGCGGTGAATCCGTTCACACTGGGGTGGGATTCACTGTGGTGAATTGGAACGCGTCACTTCTGAAATCACCCTTAGTATTGGTTTTAGTTTAGTTCCGTTTTTATCCCAGCCTTCCCTGAAGCTTTAAGGTGGCTAATATCATAATGCAAATGATAAATCCCACAAAACCACATGAAATAGATTGACTTCAGATGTGATACCTCAGGTGCGTATAGTTTGAAGAGCACAGCTAGAAGCCCACAGTGGAAGATGTGTGTAATGCAAAGTTAAGTTTGTGAGTTTTTTATAGCTGGGAATCTGGATAACACTGGGTGTCTTCACATGGACACCTGCCCCACCTTCTCGGCCGGGCCGTCTGTTTAAAGATGGCCTGCCTGATGTGGAGGCATAGCAGAGGAAGGAAGGGCCATTCCTGTTTCAGGGTTGCCTCACTGCCAATGTTCTGGAACATCCCGGAGCACCACCCACAGAATGAGCAGCCTGACCCCAAAGCAGTGGGCAGAGGTGGGGCTGCTATCTGTCTGCTCAGCGGACGGCTGCTGCAGACCCGCTCTTGGCCGAGGGCTGCCTTATGCTGTGTGAGTGGACTGTGGGCCCCGGAAGCTGCTGGGTCTATTTACAACAGGCACAGGCACAGCTGCAAGAGGGCAGATGGGGGAGTGCACCCCTAGACTTGCTCCAGGGTTGTGCACCCATGTGTCCGTGTGCAAGTGCCCATTGTAGTGAAGTGGGTTGGTCACTGAGTAAGTGGGGTAAATTTCTAGGAGAAATTTAAATGAAAACAAGGTGAATGCTGAGGCATGAGATAGGGAGGTTATTGCAGTAATAGTAAGGAAATAATGATGGTGCCATCACTGAAAGAGAAATAAGGCAGGTGGAAATGTGTTTAGAAACAAAAGCAGAAATATAAGGAAGTGGTGGGGCTGTGGTAAACTTCAGAAATGAGGACAAAATTAAATGTCTTAAACATGATCTGGTAATTGAAAGGTAAGACTAGGGGGACCTGTTTTCCAAACAGTATCACAGGCATTTGATTTTTATGAATGTTTCTTTTTGGCGGAGGGAGGCGGAGGGAAGCAGGATGAGGAGGGATAGGCCGAAGACATTTTATCTGGTGTAGAAAAAGCCCCTGCTAAGCACCTTGTGCGCTGCAGGGGTTAATTTGTGCCCGCCCCATCAGGTGAATCAGGCACTGGCTGTTGCTGGGCAGGCTGGGACCTGGCCAGGGCAGGAAACAACGAGCATGCAAGCTGTCCCGTTCAGGAGGCTGCAGCTTGCAAAGGGGATTCTGGTGTGAGAATGCGCCCTTCTAATAGGACACTGGGTGTCCACGTGATGTTGCTGGGCCGTACAGCCTCCATTCGGCTGCCAGCGAGCAACTGAAGCGGCTGCTTCTTTCAGTCTCTCCTGGAGCAGGGATTGTGTCGGGGATTGGCGGCACGACTTGGAGCTGGGAGCTGAAGGTTTCTCTCAGCTGGAGTGGGGGGTTTGCGAGAGAGACCTGTGGCGCGGCTTGGAACACGGCCAGAAAGAATCAATAAAGGCTGTATTTTGCGGTGTTGCGAGGGGACCGGGGGGGGCCGTATTACAATTGAGTGTGGGGGGCCCTGGAGAAAAGGGGGCTAGGAGTGGGGCCTACTTATTTTGAGCTCGGGGCCCAAGCATGGGGGAGTACACCCCCCCGTTACCTCACGTGGATTTTACTCCTCTCTCTTTGAGGTGGGATATAGGGGACTAGTTTCCCTCCCACCCCCTAATTGGAATCTGGCCCCCTGAGCGGAGCAAGGGGGGTTGTGGGTTTTTGAAAGTTGAAGGGTGGGATACCCATTCGTTGGCTCATCAGTGCCAACAGGGAGTATGGGCAGAGCCAAGAAAGGCCAGGGGCCTGGCACAGCCGGTGGGAAAAAGAGGAAGGCTGGGCAGGGTGGTGATGGGGCAGGGGGGTCGCAGGTTCCACCCTGTGCCCCTTCTTCCTCAGCAAGGGCCCTGGGGGAGGGGACGGTGCATTCAGAAGGTGCCCTACAAGGGGTGTCTGGGCCTGACATGGATGGGGGGCTGGGCCTTTCCAGGGTGGGGATTACGCATGGGAGGACCCCGGTTGTGGCACTCACTGAGACTCCTGCTGCCGTAGTGCAGGGGGATCAGGTGCAGCCCCACCCTCCTCCAGCATGGCTACAGGGAGGTCCTGGACAGGCCTTCATGCAGTTCATGGAGGCCAGAATGGCTGGGTGGGATAATGTTATGTCCCGCCTGACAGCCTCGGGGTTATTGGAGGCTGGGGGAATGGGAGGACAGGTATCTAGGGGAGTCAGCTGGAATTTACCTGACCCTTCTCCGCAGCAGAGTGACATACCTGGACCAAGCCAGAGGGACCCAGCGATGGAGGCACTGGCCATGAAGGTGGACAGAATGGAGCAGCAGATTGGCAGGATTGCCCAGCTTCTGGAAGGAGGGGCAGGACCAAGGGCGACTGTGCCATCCGCGTCTGGGACTGGTGTGTTACAGGCAACGCATTCAATTACACCTGTTGCAGGTGATGATGAGTATGTAGTGCCCCCTCGGGTTCACCGACCCAGGGGCAGGTAGTGGTTGGAAACAGTCTGCCTGCTCAGACAGGGGAAGGGCCTGTCAGGGTTGAAGTTAGTGGGGATGCGAGTGCTGGAGCCCCGGGATCGTTGGCAGTGACACAGGCAGTCCAGCAGAGCCTTATGGCATCTGTGCAAGCGAATGTTGGGACGGGTTAATTGCTGGTGCAGCAGGACCCGAATAGGTTAGTGTGGGTGAATAACGTGTGGCGCCCACAAGCAACCTTCTTGCAGGGTCAGTCAGCCGGGAAAGAAGCAAACACTGGGGTTCAGGTGGGCCAGGTAGGTGGGACGAATGTTCCGGCCCCTTTGGCTGTCGCCACGGCTTTTGGGGGTCAGGGTGGGGTGGCCTCTGCTGGCTTACAGGTAAACGAGGTCCCTCCTTTTCAGGGTGGATATGCTAGGGCATCTGCCCCATTGGGGGTACACCTACTCCAGTCCACAAGGGAAAAAATATGGAGGGGTGACTACATAGACCTGTTTGCCATCCTGTTCTGTGACCCTGTTCCTGACCCCAACGTACAGCCAGAGTCAAAGGAATATGAAAGGGCAAAGAGGAGAAAGATCGACAGGAATTGGGCTAACTGGGAGTCAGCCTTCATTATATATGCAGGAGTAATAATGCAGGCCTTTCCAGAAAGGGCAGTAGCCCTGTGGAAATATTTCGATATTGTAAGGCGAGCATATCTAACGAAGGATGGCTTCGGTTGACTCAGGTATGACGAGGCATTTCTTCAGCATGCAGCCATTACTCCTGGGGTTCAGTGGGAGGTGAAGGACCACGACCTCTGGATGGAATGTATTCAGGGAAAGGAGGTAGTGCATGCAGATAGTGGGCATATCATAATCAAGGGTGATGCTCAACCGGTAGATAATCTTCATGGAGAACAGAATAAAAAGGGAGGGCAATCTTTGGCCTGCTGGGATTTCAACGAAAGCAAGTGTTTTCGTTCCTTTTGCAGGTTTAAGCATGTCTGCCTCCAATGTGGAGGGGATCACCCTTCCGTCAACTGTCAGCGTAGATGGGGGACGGGGCAGAGAGGCAAGCATGGATTCCAACCTGGGGCAGGCAGAAGGGGTGGGCCGGCCCAGTCCGCTGCGGTTAAGAGCACCAACGCCAGTTAAATGGTGGGTACTCTAGAGATTGTTGAGTGATTATCCCGATCCGGGTACAGCAAGTTACGTTGTTAAGGGTTTTCGGTTTGATTTTCAAATTCCATTTGACGGGAAGAGGGAGCGTATGGTGGCTAGGAATCTGAAGTCGGTGATAGGCATGGAAGCAGTGGTGGAACAAAAGATACAGAAGGAGTTATTGGAAGGCTGGTTTTCTGGCCCCTTTGAATCTTTGCCTATGGAGAATTTGAGATTGTCACCATTGGGGATCGTACCAAAAAAGGCCCCTGGGGAGTACAGATTGATACATCATCTGTCTTACCCCAGGGGGTTTTCAATGAACAATGCAATCCCTCCTGAGCTGACCTCGGTTCACTACACGTCTTTGGATGCGGCGGTTGAGCTTGTGAGGGATTGAGGTAGGGGTGCCCTTATGGCAAAGAGTGACATTAAGACATTAAGTTTGCTCGTGGTGACGAGACCACGGCAGAAGGCGCCTTGGAGCCACCCTGTCAATGGCCTCCTCCAGCAAGCTGTTCCAATGCCGGATCAGCTCATCCACAGAGTGACCGTCCACATCCAGGGTAAGCTCCCTCAGGACCTCCTGGAACCGCTGGGGTTCCATCAGCCTCCGAGGGCGGACCATCCTAACTGGTCCCTTCCCCTTCTGGAGGGGGCGCGCTAAAAGACCGGCCTGAAGGAGGTAATGGTCCGTCCACGACAAGGGCACCGCTGTCACCTCCCCCACAACCGGACCCCCCGCCTCAAGGCCAGAGCCGAAGATCAGGTCGAGGATATGTCCCCCCACGTGGGTCGGGCAGATCACCTCCTGGGACAAGTTCATAGTTGCCATGGCGGCCATGAACTCCCACTCCGCCCCAACAAGGCCGGCATCGGCGTGGACGTTGAAGTCCCCCAGAACCAAAGTCCTGGGGGAGCCCAACACCACCTCCGAGGCCAGCTCCGCTAGAGCGGTAAGGGATGCCGCCGGGCATGAAGGGGCCCGGTACACCAGCAGCACCCCTAGCTTGCCCCCAGCCAAATCGATCACCACGTGCAGAGCCTCTACACCCACAATCTCCGGCACTGGATACCTCCTAACAGGCCAGTCTTCCCTAAAAACAATAGCTACGCCTCCTCCCCGGCCGCTCATGCGGGGCTGATGCTGCACGGCATACCCAGCTGGAACCAGATCCGCCAAAGTTGGACCGGCCAGATCATCCAGCCAGGTCTCCGTGATGCATGCGAGGTCCACGGCCCCATCCACGATCAAATCGTGGATAATCGGGGCCTTGTTGACCACGGACCTCGCATTCATCAGCACCAGCCCCCCACGCGCGGACCCTGGACCCGGCACCTCCCTCCCCCTTAGTGGGGGGGTGATGACCTCCACCTCCCTCAGGCACCGTGGACCCCTAGGGGCCCGTGCCTTCCCACCCCATGGACCATACCGTCCGCGCCCCATCACGACCCCAATGGCCATGCCCTCCCCTCCGTCCACCCAATCCCGGCCCTTCAGACCCGGCTGCTTGCCCCCCGGCCCTCCCTCCCCCCCTCCCCCCCATAACCCTCCCCCCCCCAACCATACCCTCCCCATTCTCCCTCGGTCTCCCCCTCTCACGGGGAGACCGAGCCACCCCCTCCCCCCCAACCCTCCCGGTCCTCCCCCTGCTCTCACCAGGGGGAGTCCCTGGGTCCACCCCCCACATTACCCCCCGTATCAATACCCCCACCCTACCACCCTAGCCCTGAAAGATAAAAAGCCTGCCCAATATAAACACAAAAAAAACCCCTGCCCCCCTGCAGTCCCCCAGAAGTGCCCCCGAAGTGCCGCGCCCTTTGGCCGCGGGCCTGCGGCCGCGAGCCTGCGGCCGCAGCCTGCGGCTCCAGCCGCTGCCTGTGGGCTTTTAGCCCCTGCTACTTCCGGGTGGGGGGGGAGGGGACAGGACAGCCCACGTGGCTGTCCTCTGCGTTCCCCCCCCAGCCCCCAACCTCACTGTTTGTTCTTGTTCTTCCCGCAGATGGACAGTGGGGATGGAGCAGCGGCGGCCCCAGCGGCAGGCAGGTGTCAGCGGCGGCGGCAGCAATGGCGGCGGCGAGGCAGGCAAGCCCCCCCGCACCAGCAGCAAGCAGGTGGGTGGTGTGGATGGCGTTCCCCCTGCAGGCAAGGCTTCTAAGCGGTCCTGACATGGTCACTTGATCGACAGTTCTTTCTGGCTTGGATCAGTTTTGGTCCAGTTGAAAATGGGGATTGAACTGGTATCTCCAATCCAAGTGGTCATACATTATGGTACTGAACGCGGGGAGTGAGGGGCATTGGGGACGGAGGTGATATCAGAAGGTTGGACTTAATTCCCAATCACTCTCCTAATAGCTCACCCAGGGTGATCAATTTGGCTTTACTATTCAATTCTTGATTGGCTATTGGGGTAATTATATATATATATTTAATTATATATATTAATTGGAAATCAGTTTGGCAACAGAGCTATCCACCGTTCTCACTAATTGATTTGATTGGTTTATTAATTGGTTCTCGTTTATCAACAGGTTTCCAGTTATGCTGGTTGTTTTTAATAAACGGTTGCGGCCAGTTTTACCCAAGCTCTCTGTGTCTGTGCCTTATTTCCTGTGCGGGGGCAAATATAAACAGACTTGGTGAGCCAGAGAGGATATGGGGAAGGAAGCATAGGAGAAACTAAGCAGAGGCAAAAGGAATAGTACTGTTCACAGATATTTTTTCATTTCTAGATAGGCATTTGAATATTCAAATAAATAAATATTTGTACCCAAGATGAAATTAGTTGATTCAAGCATTTTGATAATCTATTTGAAAACTCCAATTTTCCAGTTATATGGTCATTTGAGCTTGGATATTTGCTTACTCCATCAAATACCCAAAATGACATGACTGAAATAATTATTTTTTTTTCAAAGAAATGAAACAAATATCCCAAATGGTGCAAATGATATTGAAATCAGTACTGCTTCGTGTCCATTTAATCTGACCCAATTTGATGTTGTCAAGATTAGCTGATATGATATTCACTGCTGAAATTCTTTTGTGCTCTATCAGTGAATCAAGCTTGGCAAACCTCAGCTATAGATAACCTGACCTTATTTCTTCACATGTTCCGGCTCCTCTGACTTAGTTACATGTATATGTATATACCTGAAACTATCGTATGGTTCATTGTTTGCCCATCTAAATGAACCTGGATTTGCGCTTCAGCGTGTCAGATTATTTTATGCAGGACAGCCACAATTCTATTATAGTCTTATTAGCTGTCTAGAACCGAATGATCTCTATAGAGATAGATTGCTTAATAAGATCTCTCAATGTATTTTTTTTTCTGTCAGGAGACTGAAAGGTAATTTGACTGATCTCCTCTGTCCATGAGTTTAATTTTTACATCACCCAGATGTATGAAATAACTTCTCCAAGAGCATCGATTGGAGTAGGATTTTTTCCCCTCAGTTATATCAGTTATGTACTTCCAGTAATTACACCCCTTTTATTGGGTCATGAGAACTGACATTCAGCTTTGAAATTAAATGAATAATAATGAATTTGCCTCTGATACTTAACGGCTTACTCTGACCTTGGAGAACTCCAGTGCTACTTATTCTGTTGGTATTAAGACTGCTCCTATTACAATGCACAGTTGACAGATTTCTTGATACATGATATCAAAGAGCTAAGAATGTCTGGGTTGCTGCCTCTTTTGTCTAGAAGGATGACTACTGTACTGCTGTTATTCTATGATGTCGATTTGTACCCTGCCCTTCTTGAAAAGACTTAAGGCGGCTTACGACTGAATGTCAAAACAAATGCAAATAAATTGAAATATGTTAAAATTGAATTATTACTCTAACTGATCCATGTTTTTTTATACTAAAAAAATACCAAAATGGACAGTGTGCTTCTTCTTAGCAAGCTTCATAGCCTGGTTTTCCCACTGGGCTTTTGGTGGGGGAGATGGGTAGTGGGAGGGCTGGGGTTCAGTTGGTGGGAGGTTGTTATGACCCATATGGAGTTTTGTTTTAATTGTATTTATATTTATATTTTATGCCGCCCCAGGCTGCCAAGGCAGGAGGGGGTTGGTTAGATAAGGAAGCATATTTAAGAGAAGAGCAGAATGGATTTAGGTGAGGTCGTTCCACACTTGACCACTGCTTTGTCCTCCAGCATCTAGTAAGGAAGTATGTGCATACTATTGGACTCTACACAGCATTTGTCGATCTCCGCTCTACGTTTGATTTAGTTTCCAGAAACAGGCTCTGGGAGAAATTATCTTTAACCCGAATTGATCCCAGATTGTTAGGCCTTATCCAGAGGTTATATACAAACACCTCACTCTGGGTTAGGCTGGATAGGGAGGGTTTATTGTCGGAAATTATTCAAACAAAACATGGGGTCAAGCAGGGGTGTGTGCTTGCCCCCGGACTCTTTAACATCTGTTTGAATGATCTTATTCCTGCTCTCTCCTCTTCTGACAAGCACCCCCGCAGGCTCGGGATAACGGATGTGACAATACTTCTCTATTCGGATGATGCCATTTTGTTGGCTAGATCTCGTGTTAGTCTGAACAGGCAACTGTTGGCTTTACACAATTACTGTATCCAGAATATTTTGGAGGTGAACCATGGGAAAACGAAGATTATGTTTTTTTCTACCAAGCGTAAGACCCATAAGTGGTATTTAGGGTGTCACAAGCTTGAACAAGTTACTTCTTATAAGTACCTAGGTTTAATCTTCCAGGCCAATGGTCACTGGTTGACGCATGGTAATGCTGTATCTAGACAGGCCATATTTCTGGGGAAGGTTCTTTGTCGTTATTTTAGGTCAAATGGCGGGTATTTGATTCTCCTGGCCTTAAAAGCATATAATGCTAAATGTCTCTCCCAAGTATTATATGGGGCCCAATTCTGGGCTATGGGGAAAAGTGCAAGTCTGGAATGTAGTCAAACTAAATTCCTTAAGTTTATCCTTGCCCTTCCTAATCATCCTCCTTCTTGTGCAGTTCGCATGGAGTGTGGGGTCCCCCCACTGGAGTCTCAGATTTGACTAATAACCCTGGGCTATTGGCTTAAGCTACAGCATGGCATGACTGCCCCTTTGGTGCAGTGGGCATTTATGGATGAATCCCATAACCTCTGGGTAAAGCAGGCACAGGAAAAACTTGTTAGTATTGGTCTCTCTCTGGCTAGTTTGACCTTATTTATTATTATTATTATTATTATTAACAAACATTTATATAGTGCCAGCAGTGTACCTGGCACTTTACAAAGTAATAAAATAGACATGGTCCCTGCCCCTAGGGCTTACAATCTGAGAGACAGGAGCTGGGGGAGAGACTTAGGAAGGGGAACAGAGGGAGAGACAAGGGGTCTAACATTCATGAAGATGCGAGGTCTCAAGTGCATGTACTTGGCTTGGTTACGATGAGAATGACAGCAGGCAGGTCCATGTTGCAAGGATAAGGGTAAACCGATCGTAGGTATAGGAATAGTGGCTCAGCAGGATAAAGAGTCAGACAGAGCAGACAGAGCAGAGCGAAAGAGGTGAGTTTTAAGGAGAGATTTGAAGGTATGAAGGGAGGGGGCAAGGTGGATGTGGACAGGGAGGGAGTTCCAGGCATGGGGGGCAGCAAGTGAGAAGGGACGAAGGCGCTTAGGGGAGCAGGGAAGGCGTGTAAGGGTGAGAGAAGGGACAGAGGAGGAGCGAAGTGCACGGGCTGGAGTATGGAGGGCGATAAGTGCAGAGAGGTAGGGGGGAGCAAGGTTGTGAAGAGCTTTATAGGTGAAGGCTTTATGTGGATATCTCACTGGCAAAAAAATGATTAGGCAGAGAATCCAGGATATTAGCTCCCAGGAAGAATTGGCCCTTCTCCGGGGCAAGACCTCTTTGGTAGATTTCCTGGATTTATATGAAAACCAACAGTTACCCCCTCCTTATCTTCAGTTTCAGTTGCCCCATCAGGTCCATAGATGCTTAACGCTAGCACGGATTACTATATTTCCAACAGTCACTACCGAGGGTCGGTTTCAGAGGCTGCGCCCCTCTTTGTGTGTATGCGAATGTACTGGTATGGCACCAGGTCCAGTTGGCTCTCTTGAACATGGTTTGCTTTACTGTACCAGGTGGCATGACCTTCGGGCCAAATGCTTGGCCCCTTTTATTACTACTTGTAAACCCGCCACTTGGCGAGTTTGCCTTCTTGGGCATGAGGAATTATTATCTGGGAGGGTTGCATTCTTTTTATATAATATTTTACTGACTAAGTGATCCTGTTAGATGTGATTTTTTTTAGTAATATATTTTACTAGGACTTACGGGATTGTTGAAATGTTTTGATATTGTTACGACGTGCGTTTTCTATGCTGTTTATTTAGGTATGTTATGGCATTAACTGAAGATTAAAGTTTATTCATTCATTCAAAGTTTTAAATAAAATAAATATAAAATAAATAAAGAGAGAAGGTCCAGCTTCATGAGAAAAGGAGCTATATGGAGTCTGCAGAAGGACTGAAATTGCAGATTGAAATTTCTAGATTGGAAATCCTCTAAAATGTAGCTAGTATAACCCTTGCCTTTTCTTGTCAAAAAAATCACACATAACTTCTGATGGGGTACATTTGTACCCCAAGCAGTTTTTCACCTGTGGCACAAAAATGTGGCCAAATGTTTTACTTTTTATCACTTTGTCCTACCAGTCAATGCCCTGCGCGCGCGCACACACACACACACTCACACTCACACTCACACTCACACTCACACTCACACTCACACACACACACACACACACACACACACACACACACACACCAATCTCTTTTATGGGGAATATTTGAACCACAAGTGCATAACCAATAACCTGCCAAAGTCAGCTTCTTTTTTAAAAGCATATTTTTATTCAAACTGTAGAATATTGATTTAATAAACATTACCTATGTATCTAGCAAAATATCAAAACCATTAAAGACAGAAAAAATATATTAACCCTTTAAAATCAATTAACATACAACTTAGAAAATATATGAAACTGTAAAAACTCAATGTAAAAACTGATTGATTTGTAAATCAAACAAATATACAGACATTTGGCCCTAAATGCATTTCTCACACCTCAACAGAGTGGTTTGGTAGCTTTTACAAGCAAACTCACCACATTCCTCGCATTTACACTGGTCTTTTCTGTCTACAGTTCTTGAGCAAAGGTGGCAGCGGCCAAAGGAGGGCCCAGCTTGGTGTGGTTTCGCATGTGCAAGTTTGTAGCCCAACGTGAACAATGCCTGATTTGTGAGATGCTAGGTATCTGCAAATTCTGTGCCTGATATACGCATCGATTAATTGCTCCCCTAGCTGGCACAGGAAAAAGAGCCATCTTACTTTGGCATCCTTTAAATCTAATTGAGTTGGTGAAGAGGTGAAACCTAAAATATTTCTAGTCAATTGCTTTTGGCATTCTGGAATCGAAGAGTGCTCAGTTTCATTTTTTCTATTATTCTGCTGCACCTTGAGAGATGTTCAATTGTAATTCATCTGATAGTCTGTAGGGAACAACTTCAGAGGTGTTCAACTTCATTTTTTTCTGCAGTCCACAGTGCCAGACAAGGGCCCTTTTTAGAAGGATGCTCTAACGGTGATCAACGGTCAGTTACATTTTTTTATAGATGTTGTGGGTCTTCATGTGTGCTCGATGGGTTCCCTGCAACATGTATTAGCAAATGTAACTGCCAGTTGGTCACCATTAGAGCGTCCTTCTGAAAAAGGGCCATAGAGAAGTGTCCTGACAGTGCAAGGCAGTGCAAGCAGAATTGAAGGGGTTAATTTAATTTCATCTTCCAGTGAGGAGTGGCTTTGACTTCTAGGTCCACTGTCAGTGTGAACTGGCCTTGAAAAGTGTCAGTTTGGGTGAGTTTGAGCTGGGGTACAAATGGACCCCAGTTGAAATGGGGTCCATTTGTACCCCAGTAACAAAAAGCCATTGTAAGCTGGGGTACTGTTAGATCCCAGGGAGGTAGAGGGGGCTGGTCGCGCCGGCACAGCCGCATTGGATCTTGCCGGCTGCGACGACACCAGAGGCGGGCGCTTCAGCCCGCCCCTTCGCCAGCGTCATCAACGAGAAGGCGGAGGCAGAGCAACGTAGCTCCCCTGGACGTCCCGGTGAGGTCCAATGTCGGGCGCATGCGCACCGCTAACCCGGAAGTGCACCCTCGCTGCTCGACACACCTGCAGGCTCAGATTAATCAAGGCCCTATATAAACCTTAGGAGAACCGTGGGACAGTGCTGGTGATCGGACCTGTGCCATGAGACTGGCCCCAAGCATGGTGTGGAGTTGGGAGCAAGTGTTTATTCAGAATAACGTGGGTGAGAGAGTGAGAGCGTGGAGTGTGAAAGGTGAGTGCTTGGGTGAGTGTTGATATTAGGAGGTTGTGTGCGTAGAGTGTGTTAGAGTCTTCCCTTTTCTTAGACCTGAGATTCCCTGGTGATTCCTGTGTGCGAGTCCTATCCCCTCCTGGGTTGTTCCCCCCTCTGGGCTCGTGGACCCCCGTTCCTGCTGAACCACCACTGATTCCTCACTTCCCCACCATAGTCCTGTGCACGTGGGTGTGTGAGCTTTATAGAATGGGCATTGTTCGGAACACCAGTCCCTGTGATGAGCTTTGGCAAGGGCTAGCTCCTGCAGCTTGTACCCAGCGCCTATATAAGACCCTGAGGAACCTTCTTTTCCTATGTAATATTGCCCTAGTGTCTGGAGTGTGTCTGTTTGCCTCCCTTCCCTTGATCCTAACCCTAACAGGTACATTTATGCCCTAGCACTTTTTTTGACATAGAAGACAGACGGTATGAGGTATCTGGCTGAAATTTACGGAAAGGTAGAGTGAACCTCCGTTTAGTACCAAAGTGAGTCTCTCAATTCAATTTTTTCTATTATTAGGGAGCAGCCCATATGTGGATGTTTCTTGATTTCCATTTGCAAATCTTACTTTGTATGCTCTGGCTGAGCAATACACTCCAACCACAGAAAGCTGGAGATTTGCTGACAGCAAGAGAAGAAGCCCATAAAGTGCCAGGTACACTGCTTGTGCTATATAAATGTTTGTTAATAATAATAATAATAATAATAAAAGATTACGAGTGAAGAAACCAAGACATGGCTGTGTTTGGAGGTGCAGTGGGGTTTAAGCAATACCCCCTCATGTTGACAACAGGTATCATAATCACTGAAGGCATTGATGCACCATGTCCTGTGTGGTCATGATAGGTGCACTTTTAATGAATGGATTCTGCAGACATCAACTTGATGAAGGAGGACCTAAAGAAGGCACGGTGATAGCATGTCCATGTTAACCAAAATATCCTTGTAAAATGATAGGTCTCTAAGAACTGCTGATAATTATTCGCTGGAACACAGAGCTTTTTCAAAGAATTGTCTAAAGAGGTTTTAAGAACAAACGCAATAAGGGGCCTAACAGATGACTGTCAAAACTCAGGGATGAATTGCCTCTCGAAAAGTATCCTTTCAGATTCTAATTTTCTTTCACACATTATCTTTAATGCTGTGTAATCATGCACTAATGACAAAGTATCTCCTAGATCTCTTTAAAAACGTCATGTCTCCTCTAACCTTCTACAGAATAGATTTAGTGTTATTTCCCCAAGCTTTGCTATATTTCTCAAATTCTTCGATTAATTTTTTTTTATCAGATAAAACTTTTTTTAAATGAGTATTTTGGCCCTTATAGGAAAAACAAGGACAAACCCAAACCTATAAATGCTGACCATACTAGGAACTATTTCCCCCCCCCCCTCATAATAATAAAGGTAACAATAGCTTCGCTGAAGTAGAATTTTCTTTGCAAAATGCCCCATCCTTGGGGTGTTCTTGGATCCATTGCTGCATCTGGATGGCCAGGTTACGGCGGTGACCTGGAGTGCTTTTCACCAACTTTATCTGGTGAGAAGGATGCAACCTTCTTTTTATCAGACTCAGACTTGACCACCATCATCCATGCCTTTGTCACCTCGAGGCTAAACTTTTGCAATTTGCTCTATATGGGGCTGCCCTTGATGACTGTTTGGAAGCTGCTGTTGGTGCAGAATGCAATGGCTCTCCTTCTGTTTCGGAGTGGGTTGCTGGTAGCACATTACAACAGTGCTCCGGAATCTGCACTGGCTGCCAGTAGCTTTCCGGGCACAATTCAAGGTGCTGTTGTTGATTTATAAAACCATAAATGGATTGGGCCCCAGGTATCTGAAAGACCAGCTCTGGCAGGGAGTAGACTTGTGGGGCTGCTTCCCCTTTGAGAGCACAGCACCAGCAGAGTAATGCTGGCGTGGGTCATGGCAAACTCAGCCCATAGCTAGAGACCAGCCTGAGCTTGATGTAGACTGAGGAGAATAAAGGGTAGTGGGGCAGGACACTGGCCCTTCAAGGGCAGGCAGCCTAGAGAGCTGACCATGACAACTCCTGCTTCATAAGAGGCTGCAAGACAGAGAGGGCTTCAGTCTCTGCCTGGGAGCTGAAAATACAGCATCTCCTGGAGGCATTTAGCAGGGGAGCTGTCTGGTACTGAAGCCCTGCTGGGAGAAGCCTGGATCCCTTGACTTGGGCTGGGAAACCCTACCACTCTACACTCTCCAAGGGACTGGAGGGTGAATGCCGTCAACAGCCTGTTGAAGCCCAGGGACTTGAGCCTGGGAGAAGCCTGGGAAACCCGTTTGTGGTCTGCCAGAGGACTGGATATCTGGCGGAGCTGGGGTACATAGGGCCGGGGATGCTGGAGGGGTTGAATGCCCGGCATAATGAGGCTGATGTACTAAAGAACTTATTTTACTGCTTAATAAACTGTGTATGAGATAATACCCTAGAGACTGAGTGACTTTGGAAACTCCACATCCCCACTGAGATGGACTTAGGGGTCTGATCCTGTGGGGACATACTCCTGGGGTACGGCATCCTGTAATGCAGCCTCTTCCCTTATATTCTGTTGCGGCCTCTGAGGTCAACTGAGGCGTCCTCTTGCGAGTACCAACTGTCTGTGTGGTTTGTACAAGGACATGCAAAGAGGCATTCTTGGTGACAGCTCCACATCTGTGGAACTCTCTCCCCTTGGAGATCCACCTAAAAATTTTGAGCCTGATTATCTTTTGGAAGAGATGTAAGGCCTTCTTGTTTGGCCAGGCATTTAGCAGACTGGGATGGGGTTGGGTGGGATTGGGCAGAGAATTGGTGGATGAGGTTTAGGGTTTCTTTTTAATTGCTTTTATGGGTTTTTTTTGTTTTAATGTTTTATGTCTATATATTTTATATATTCTGTTTGCTGCTCTGAGCCTTTGAGGGAAGGGCGGGGTAAATAAAAAAGTAAAATAAATTCATCATATGAATGATGCAGTAACAAGCCTGAGCAACTGGAGTATAGTATGAAGTGAGATGTCATTCCAGTTCCTTACTAGGAACAAGATGGGCCTAGGTTTGTTTATGCTTGTAAGTTTCACAGTGGGACTTGATGGTTTGTCAGTTTCACTGTGTTCTTCCTTTTCAGTTTCAGTGTGGTGCTTGTCATATTGTCAGTTTCAGTGTGGGGGCTTGTGGACTAGTGCTGAAGTGGTAACTCCTTTTTCCGTTCTGCTATTTCATTCTGCCATTTCAGAATTGCCCATGACGTTCCACAGCTTTTCTGCTGGCATTCCGCTAATTCTGCCGCCATTTTGCTAATTCGGAAACTGTTGGAATAATCGCGGAAACTGTCGGAACAATTGTGGAAACTGTCGGAACATACATTTTCAGCTACTTCGCTGGTGGAAATTGCGGAAGATAGAAACTGTTGGAAAAAACATTATTCTGCTATTTTTGCAGTCTTTGGAAGTAGCGGAATGAAAGTAGCAGAATGGTGGATTTAGTGGAATGAAATTAGCAGAATGAATGTCTCTATCGCATGCCGCTTCAGCCCTATTGCGGACTATACATATCAGTTTATGCTGCCACTCAGTGGGCTGCCCTCATGGCCAGAGTCCATGGGATGGTAGCATACATGGAGCAGCTTGAATGATTGCTCAGACTGCTTTGCCATGGGATGAACTTACAGGTACAACAGAGCATATTTGCCCTGTGGGTCCCATAGAGTGTAGAGACCTCCAAAGAACCTTCCAGCTGTGGAAAAAAAGGGCTAGATTGATTGCTGGGAGAACCTTATTTTTTTTTAGTGTTTTGAGAGGAAGGGATTTCCTTTTTGGGTGGTCTAGTCTCTGAGGGTTGGAATGGATGGCCCTTGAGGTCTCTTCTGATCCTAAAATTACATGATTAGAGAAGAGAATGCAGAGTGGGAGAGAGTGTGCTTATGAGATAACAATGGTTCTCTGTAAGGCTGGTGCACTTGATAGCGGATTTGGAAAGAAGCAGCTTGTTTTGGAATGTATGCAACAAAAGGTAGATTTTTGTTTTGCAGTTGGCCTGATTAATTAATCCAATAAAGAAACCCAGAGCTTCCTAGGCCCTGGTTACTGCTCAGTCTGCTATATGGGGAGCCTAACCTTGACTCGTGACAAGAGAAAAAGGGGTGTGCATGTCATTTTCATTATATCGATAATATTTGTTTTTGCTATTGCAATAACAAAAACAATAACAAAATCAATAACAATAACGAAAGTCATTGCTGATTTTGTTATTGCCTAGCAAGTGTGTCTTTTGTAGAGAAATGTGGATAGGGGTGGACGGAGCAGACATCTTGGAGTCATAAACAGTGTTGAACTCTTGAACTGGGAGGGGAAGGACCTTATGGATGTATCTCTGGATAATGAGCAGCGCAAGCAAATCACAGCAGTTAAATGGCACCCCGTGATTCCTCAATGCCTCTACCTCCCAGATCCAATCAGAAGGGCTCTGGGGGAGGGCACTGCAACCCTTTATATTGTAGGGCTGGGCTGCTTCATCCTGTGTTAGTGCTCTTGCTTGTCAGGGTGTGTTTGCAGAAGCTGCTGGTGCTTGCGCTAGAAATCCTCCTATATATATATGTATATGTATATGTATATGTATATGTATATGTATATGTGGTTGTTTTTATTGTAAGCCGCCCCGAGCTGTTTCAGGAGGGGTGGGGTAGAAATATATATATCCCATCCCCTTGTTCCCTTCCATACCACCCAATCCTTATTCCTTAAGTGCACATGCGCACGCACGCACGCACGCACGCACGCACGCACGCACGCACGCACGCACGCACACACAGAAGATAGATAGATTGGAGATAGTAGATATACCTCTAAGTTTTCCTTTTCTCTTCTCCTGGCTGTCTCCCTCATCGATATATGATTTATTTATTTATCCAATTTCTACCCCACCCCTCCTGAAACAGCTCAGGGCGGCTTACAATAAAAACAACCACATATATAAAATACAACTAAAACAGTTAAAACATTCCAAAATACAAACATTAAAAGTATTAAAACAGGGCTGGGAATCATGATAAAACAATAAATAGAGTAGGGGAGAAAAAAACCCTAATCCCCTCTCCCCCCCTCCCCAAAGGCCTGGGCGAACAGCCAGGTTTTACAACTTCGCCGGAATGTCAAAAGGCTTGGGGCCAGGCGAGCTTCCTCTGGGAGGGAGTTCCAAAGGCGTGGCGCGGCCACTGAGAATACTCTCTCCATTGTGGCCCCCCGCTTAATGCGGGGGACCTCCAGGAACGCGCCCCCCGGCAGACCAAAGGAGTCGCTCTGTGGCAAAGAGGGCGAGGCGGTCCCCGAGGTACAAGGGGTCCAGACCGTGAAGGGCCTTATAGATCAACACCAAAACCTTGAACCTGGCTCAGCACGCTATTGGCAACCAATGCGGAGTCCGGAGCACAGGTGTTATGTGCTCCCGACGACCCGTCCCCGAGAGGAGCCGGGCCGCCGCATTCTGCACTAGCTTTAGCCTCCGAACCAGGAACAAGAGAAGCCCCACGTAGAGTGCGTTGCAGTAGTCCAGCCTCGAGGTGACAAAGGCATGGATGAGGGAGGCCAGGTCCGGGCTGGAGATGTACGGACACAGCCTCCGCACCAGATGCAATTGGTGGAAGGCAGTCTTCATGACTGCCTCCACCTGCTGCTCCAGGTGGAGATCTGCATCCAATATCACCCCCAGACTCCGGACCTGCTGAGCTATGGGAGGGCGAATCCCCCCCAATCAGAGGAGCCACTACCTCCCTCACTCTCCCCACCAACATCACCTCCGTCTTATCGGGGTTGAGCTTCAGTCTGCTCTGCCACATCCATTCCGCCACGGCCTCTAAACACTGGGATAGCAACGAGACGGCAGGGTCTGGGTCAGTTGAAAAAGAGAGGTACAGCTGAGTATCATCGGCATATTGGTGACATCGCACCCCAAACTGTCTCACGACCTCCCCCAAGGACTGCATGTATACATTAAATAATAATGGAGACAGAATGGAACCCTGCAGAACGCCGCATAATAAAGCACAGGGTCAAGATGTCTCATCCCCCAACACCACCTGCTGGCTTCTCCCTGAGAGGAATGAATGGAACCATTCAAGAACAGTTCCATCCAGACCCCCCAGGTCACGTAGCTGTCTCATAGGGATGGGCGAACAGATCGCGATTTGGGTTCGGCCGTTCAGTTCGGTTGCGTTTGGTTCGTTCGTTCCGTTGGCCGTTCGGTTCGTCTGCGTTCGGTTCGTCCGTTCGGTTCGGCAGTTCGGTTAGTTCGCCGGGTTCGGTCTGGCCGTTCGGTTCGGGTTCAGCCGTTCGGGAAATGTTTTGTTATATGGGTGTTTTTGTTGGTTTTTATATGGTTTTTTGTTTTTTATTTGGTTTTATATGGGGTTTTGTTTGGGTTTTATATGTTTTTTTGTTTTTATATGGGTTTTTTTTAATTTAATTTTTTTGTCTAATATTATATATATCTATCTACACTAAATCTAACTGCTATTAACTATTCTAAATGCTATGAACTAAATGGATTATCTAATAAGTATACAGGCCTACTCCTACAAACACTAAAACTAAATCACTAACACTATCTCTATCACTAAGCTAACTCCTACAACTGTCTACTGTCCCCTACCCCCCCCCTCTCTCTCTCTCTCTCTCTCTCTCTCTCTCTCTCTCTCTATCTGGGATGTGGGAATCACAAACAACACAAGGTTTCAGTTTAAGGTTTAAGTTTCATTTCAGTACAAAACTGAAATGAAACTTAAAGCAATCTAATAATCCTACTCAACACCAGCTGTTCAGGAACAGTGACTAGCTCAGAAGGTGTTGGGGAAGGGGGGAGGCAGATAGTTTCATTTCTTGCAAGCCTCTCCACCCCTGGTGCCTGGAAGTCTGCTCTTCAGTGACTAGCACTACCGCTCCCTGTCACGTTTGACCTTACAGTGAACCTTTTTTTGCCACCCAAACGCAATCCGAACTGACCGAACTGTTCGGCCATTTTGCCGTTCGGTGTTTGGTTCTGTTTGGTATGTTCATGTTTGGGTTTGTGTTCACATTCGGTAGTCTGAACAGGCCGAGTTCGGGCCGAACACCGAACTTCTGAACTGCATTTGCCCATCCCTACTGTCTCAACAGCAGCCCGTGATCCATGGTGTCAAAAGCGACTGAGAGATCTAGCAGGAGGAGAAATGTCGAACATCCTGCTTCCATCTCCCGGTGGAGATCGTCGACCAAGGCCACCAACGCCGTCTCAGTGCCATAGCCGGGGTGGAACCCAGATTGAAAAGGGTCCAGGAAACCGATGCTATCTAGATGCACCTGGAACTGCCTCGCCACCGCCCACTGAATAATCTTCCCTAAAAAGGGGAGGTTAGAGACGGATCTGTAACTGGCGAATGTGTCCATGTCCAAGGATGGTTTCTTCATCAGGGGGCGCACCACAGCCTCCTTGAGGCTGGGAGACAACCTCCCCTGCTGCAAGGACACATTCACTACCCTCTCCAGCACCGTCCCCAATGTCTCCCTGGATGCTTTCACCAACCAGGATGGGCATGGATCAAGTTCGCAACAGGTGGCCCTCACAGACCCCAAGACATCCGCCGCATCGGCCGACGTCACTTCCTGAAACTCCCCCCACAAAGCTGGACCAGACGGGGCCTCCATCACCTCGCGCTCTCCCCCTACTGCCCCCTATCCAGCGTCAAAGTCGCTCTGAATCCGAGCCATCTTGTCTATAGATATAGATATCAATTATATATATATATATAGAGAGAGAGAGAGAGAGAGAGAGAGAGATATTTGATATTAGGCTGTTTTATTGTATATATTAGGATTATAGGATAGGAATATTTTGTTTTATACATAGGTTAGGTTTAGTTTCGATTCTGTACATATTATATAAACAAAACTACACACTGTGTACAGTATATATTATTGTGTGCAGTTCTTTCTGTAGCACAATGAGAAGGGGAAGGAGTTCAACTTCTGACAATAATTCTTCATTGGCGCATGAAATCAATACTGATACCAATAGCGATACCAAAAATATTAACGAAAACAAAAATGACACATTTTAATAATGAATACGATAACAAAAAATGAAAAATGACACGGGGCCCTGGTGCACACCCCTAGAGACGGAGCTAACAATAGTCTAATTCTTTTAAATCATTGAATTTTCTTCATTTGCCTTAGGAATTCCACCTCTCCAGGTGTAAATTGGAGACTCCAGGTTTTGACCCAGAGTCTCTGAGGGAAGCCCTGGTTTCTCTGTTTCAGCCAGTGGTGCCCCCAGTAACCTTAAAAAATTGGGTGGCAGGGAGCAGCCATGTCAGACAGGGGGAAGGCCACTGGGACTTTCCCGCCCTGTTTCCAACAGTCTCAACCCCTTCAGAGTGTTGTGATGTCACTATGATCCATAATGGACAAAGTTATGTCAGAGAGAGCGAATTACCCTCTTTGCTCCACCCGCACAGATGTGGTCCCATCCCCCAAGGTAAAAGCCCAGACAGAGGTGGTAACCTTGTCTACATTAGGAATTATCAAATGAAACTGGAGATTTGCTGTGCGAGAAGATGGAAGAACATCTGATAATAGGGATGGTCGAACGCAGTTCGGAAGTTCAGAGTTCGGGCCGAACTCGGCCTGTTCAGATGACCAAACTGAACGTCTGAACCGAATGCTTGAACGTCCGAACAGTTCGGAAAAGTTTGGATGAGTTCGGATGAGTTCAGGGGTGGGAAAAACGTGACTGGAAGGTGGGAAAAACGTGACTGGAAGTGGGAGGCAGCTGAGGAGCAGACTTCCTGGCACCAGTGGTGGAGACTGAGGGTGGTTTCAGGGTCAAAAAAATTAATAAATTCAAATTCGGTTTAGGTATCGATAGAGCTATTTTTGGTTGTTCGGCCAAGTTCGGCCGAACCGAAGTCCGCCGAACCGAACAGCCGAAATCAAACTCGGATTTTGGACAAAACGACCGAACGTCCGAAAATCCAAACCATGTTCTGTTCACCCATCCCTACCTGATAAGAGATGGTTCCTGTCTCAAAGTGCATAGTGTATGAATGTTTCTACACAAATGATTGCCTTGCTCAAAGGACTGCAATTATATTTCTCGAGGTTCCATTTAAATATTTGTTTTGAAATTCACAAGTTACTAGTTTGTATTATAGCTGCAACTGGTCCCCAAATCAACCCGGTCCTTTTTGGGTACCATTTATACCTAAACAGGACCAAATGGGCTTCTTGAAAATGCCGTCTGGCCTTTGAAATTTACAAGCCCTAGCTGGGACTGCTGTGGATCTGGGCTCTGCAACAATCCCAGCTAGGGCCTCTCATTTTCAAAGGCCACTCTGCCCTCCCAACTGCACCTCTCAGATGAGAGGCGCTATATGGGGAAGCACTGGCCAACCTCCTATTGAAAGTGACATGCCCCAGCTGGAACTGCTACAGAGTCGGGCTCCAAAGTGCACTCAGCTGGTGCTTAGCAGTTTCCCAGCTGCAGTGCCCATGAGAGCACTGTGTGGGGAAGCCCCAGCACACCTTTGAAACTGATAAGCTCAGACTGGAGCCCTGTAGAGTTGGGCTCTGCAGCAGCCCCAGATGGTCAGTTTCTATGGGTAATGACCTCATTTTGGGGCATCAGGCACCCATTTGGTCCTCGGGTAGCCTGTCGGGTGCCCAACGGGGTGTCTGAAAATGCCAGCATTACCCATGGTTACTAATTTTAATTTTACTACCTGATGCCGTTCTAGCTAGTTTTTGTGTCACTCTTCCTGCTCAATGACAAGTTAGTGTGCGTATACGTTATCCTGACATTAGTCTTTAATGGGAAATTGCTCTTAAAAAATCTAATCTTGCAGACCTCTTTCTCTTCTTTGAGTGATAAGGACAAGGTTTGATGACAGGGGAAGAATGGGGGTACAATTTTACTGGGGTACCTAACTCAGAAAATATCCCCCAAAACAAGAATTTTCTCTGAGTGTATATTAAAATCTGATGGGTAAAATAATTGCAAGTAACATATAATCAAGTATCAATATGACCTTCAGAAATTGAATTCAAAATGTATGGCAGGGGGAGGGGAAGAAGATGACCTCCAGTTACCATCAGAAAGTACCAAGACCCCTAATTTCTTCCAACTGGTGTAGTAGGGACCTGGGGATCTCTCATTTGTCCAACAATGCAATAAGCGCATAAGAAGATATAGATGCCAGCAATCATAGTAAGTCAGACCAATGGTCCATCTAACCTCTGAATCCCATCTCCTACAGTGGTGACCTTTGATCCACAGAGAAGTGCACAACTGGTTATAATGCAGTGATCCACTGCTGTTATTTACTCCCAGTTCCCTCTGCAGAACAACTGACTACAGTGATCTTATGCATTCAATTAATTGCTATAAATGTTTTTTCCTATTTAGCCTAAAGTCAATGAACTTGAGGAGGAGGTGTCGTGAACAGAAGGGTTTTCAAACACAAAGGTTTTCTGAATTCAAGAATGCAAGTGCATTCAAGCAAGCATTTAAAAATCAAGTCAGCATTAGGGCAAAAGCTGCTTATGCTTTTTTAATTTTGTTTTTATAAAGTTCACTCTCCTGGAGGATTCTGGACAATCCAGAGTTACAGACCGATCTGTCTGGGAGACCTGAAAGTGTGGCGTCTCATTGGTCCCCAAACTGGGTGTCATAAAGGCATAAATCAAAAGTTTGCATCCCGCTGAGCCAGCAGTGATCTCAGCCTTCGCTGAATTTCTCGGACTGATCTGGTTTTCAAAGGGAAGCTCAAGGTCAAGAAAAGACACTGAAATAATTGGCAGAGAGCAAGACAAAATCATATTCTACCAAACAGCACCATCTGAGGAGAAATATTGCTGACGGTGTTTTATGGTCAACCAAAATTAATGACGTTTTCTGAATTAAACATGAAAAGGACAGCAAACAGTGGAAGACTGTATATTCAGTCATTGTGTGAGTGGGTAGGAGGTTGCAGTACATGGCTTTGTGAGTGCCTTTACTTCTGTGCCATTGAGAGGAGAGAATCGTGCCATCATGATTCTTGAATAAAACACTGAAAGAAAGTGCTATATGCAAATATTGGCCCGCACAGGTCAAAGTTTGATGCTTTATGGAGCTGCCTAGCATATTAACTGGTCCTGGGAAAAAAATGACTTTGGTTAAAAATTAATAGCCCATTGACAGCTATGATTTAATCCCATCCAAATCAGAATCAGTCCGCACTGCTAAAATCTTCAAACACTTAAGAACAACCCATGGGCAATGAAGTCAAAATGTGCTGTGAGGATTGAGAATGCAGTCTGCATTTCACTCACATAATGGTTTTGTCCTTGCGGGAAGAGCTAGCAAGCAATTTTGCTGCCCTTGTGTCTTTTACTTAACCTCTATTAGCACTGCATATAGTAAAATGTTAATGTGTTAAATAAACATTACCCCTTTGAAAAACAAATTAGATGTCAAATAGTATGTGAAGAGCTGGCTGAGCTATTCATTCCTAATGATAATCAGTACCAGTGTGTCTCCTGTTTCTGTGTGTGAAACATTCATGGATTTCTCTCTTTCTTACTTTGAGAGATTCGCCAAGTAGTTAGGCAAATAACGTTTAATTTGCAGACTACAGTTTGTTCACAAGCTATTTGTGGGATTTGCCTGAGAACCCTATGTCACATGTGTCTGCTCCCTGCTTGGTTAATTTAAAAAATCAAACCAGAGGAATGACAAATAACTACAGCTGAAAGAGGGTACCCACAAAATTGTGTAACCCATCAAATTACCTGTACTGGATTCAACCCGGTAACTATCGATCGATACCCAATTGATTGATTACCCAGTCAGGAACCTGATGTCCCAAAATGTCAACCTCTGGTCCCAGAACGTTGACTTCTGGTCCCGATTTTAAAACATTTTTGTTGGCAGGATGGGTGGGATAACAAGTTTTTATATAAATAAATAAATATACTAACACCTGACATCTATTTATTGGGTTTCCGTCAGGTTCTGGCAACTTCCAGTCCTGGAAAACTACTTCTGGTTCCATTTTTGTTTAGTTTTTTTTCAGTCCTATTTATGTAGTCCTGTATTTCTTCAGTCCTCTTATTTATGTAGTTTTAATCCCAGAAAATGAACTTCCCCATCCCAGAAAGTCAACTTTCAGTCCCGGAAAACTACTTCTGGTCACTTAAAAAAAAAAAATTCATGCCAAGTTTTTTGTTTTCCAACTCAGTATACTGATTGGTATACTGATATGCCGATTGGGAATTGGAAAATCAAAAAATTGGTAGCAGAAGGACCCAATTTTGGGGGGGTATTTGGGTACCTGCTCAGTGCCCAGGTAACCCATCAGGTACTCATTGTGGTACCGCAAAAAGTGGGTATTAGTCATGTGTACTAAATTTAGTGCCCATTTCAGCTGTACAAATAACTGAATTGAATATCGGTGCAAAGGGGAATTCTAATCCAAATTGCAGTGTCTGTGAGGAATTCTATTTCAAATTGCAGTGTCTGTTCCCATCTTGGTTAAATTGGAGACTATGAATGGTTCCCATCAGCTTCCTGCCCGAGTTCCTGTTTCCAGTTTTACTGTAAAAGTTTCCCATTTTACTATTTTACTGTTTAAAGTTACTGTTAAAGTTTACTGGTTTTGTGGGTGACTCTTCACTGTTTGCACTTTTCCACTAATTTCTATTCCAGACATAATATTGATGTATTATCATAATTTATTTTTGCATTCTCTGGGGGCTGGGATAGGTTTATTCAGACTGTCATCATGAACTCTGTTACTCTGGATGTCTGTGAGGCTGTGGAGGGCGTCCTCCTGGACCGGGTCATACAGCTGGTGGATCAGGGGCCCCTGATGGTTGGTTTTATGGCTGGCGGGTTCCCCAACTGCATGGGCACCGTGGACGGCACCCACACTGAGATCCTCCACCCCTCCGCTGGGGGGGCCGCGGAGTATGTCAACAGGCACGGGTATCACTCCCTGCATCTGCAGGCTGTGGTGGACCACCAGGGGCAGTTCATAGACATCTTCACCAGCAACTCCGGGCGCAGCCACAATGCCCGGATCATGACCATCTCCCCCTTCTATGCCCGAATGTACCGTGGGGACTTTACAGACATGAGGATGGCCCGGATGCCCCCCTGTATCCTGAGGGACCCAACCTACCCCCTCACCCGGTGGCTGATGAAGGTATACCCGGTCGCCTGGACTCCAGTGGAAGCGCTGTACAATTCCCGCCTGTGTGCTAGCAGGACCGTGGTCGAGCAGGCGTTTGGGGCTCTCAAGCAGTGCTGGAGGAGCCTCGCTGGCTGGCTAGAGTACACGGTGGAGACCTTGGCCCTGGTGATAGGTGCCTGCTGTGTGCTGCACAACATGTGTGAGACCGATGGGGCTGCCCTCGAATACCCCATGCCTACCCACCCTCCCGGCCCGGTGCCTCTGTATGTGAATGCGGACAACCCTAGGGAGTACCGGTATGCCAAGCGCATCCGTGCTGCCCTAGCCAGGCACATCAGCTGAGAGGCTGAGGCATGAGGCCGTGCACACCTCTGCTTGGAGCCTCTGGTCCCTTGCCTCTGCCCACTCCAGGGATCACTCTAAGGCCGCCTCCATGCGGTCCACGGCCACGATCATCCACTCCCCCTGTTCTGTGGAGGTCTGAACGATGTCCTCTGCCTGGTCCTCCCTCTGGCGTCGTACCCATGCCCGGTGCTCCCTCATCCGCTGTGCTGGGGGGCACAGGTCTGGGTTACTGTGGCCCCTCTGGCTGTCCTGTAGGGTACACAGCAGTTAGTGGTTTGCTGCCCCGGGCAGTCAGCCCCCTTGGTGCCTGGTTCCACCACCCCCTTCCCCCCCTGGACCCCCCATCCTGCCACACATGACCTGGGTCCTCTTCCCGGCCTCCCTGCGGGCACATGCACCCTGCCTGTGTGCCTCACCTGGGTCCTCCAGCCACTGCCTTGGCTGCTCTGCGCTGGCCTCCTCACCTGCCTGCCTCTGTTGCTGGGGCGTGCTGTGCCCTGTGGGGGTATGTGGTGGTGGTTGGTGGGGGGCTGTTGAGTCAGCCAAGCGGCCCCCCCAGACCCATGCCATGGGGTGTCAGGACCAGAGGGTGCCTGCCCACTGGGTGGGCTGTCCCCAACCTCCCCTCACCCCAGGTTTGTCCCCCCGTCCCATCTGCATGCTTACACTAGATGTCTGTCTCCAATCCCTCCAAGGCCGGCCCCTCCATGTTGCTGTGCTCCCCCTGCGACCACTGGCTGAGGGTGATGAGGGTGCTGGCCTCGGAGTCCGGATGTCCAGTCAGGGGGTGGGGACTCTCCGGGCTGCTGTCCAGGGGGTGGCTGCCAGTATCCAAGGTCCTGGGGTGTTCCTTCTGGGGGCCTGGGGGCCTTGTGCGGATGCCTTCTTGTGGGGCAGCAAGGGGAGGGGGTACCTCGGCCCATTCCCTGTCCTGGACCATGGCGCTCCCCACGAGGTGTGGGGCGACTATTGATCCCTTCATATGGAGTATGTGGTCCAGGGCATCATAGAAGGGGGCGGTCCGGGGTCCGTGTCTGGACCGCTGGTTGTTGTCCTATATTGCCTCAGACTGAGGAGGCAGCTTCAGTGTTTTGCCAATTTTTGTAGCCTTAACGAACTGACCATAAATCCGAATAAATCTCAAATAGTGGTTTTTTCAAGATCTAGCAAAATGGGGAAATGGCGTGTAGGTGACCACGACATAGTGCAGGTAAAATCTTATCGCTACCTGGGTCTTCTTTTTCAATCTACGGGACTTTGGCATAACCACATGGAAAGTGCTTTGTCATCAGCACGTGGGTCTATTTTTGCATTGTCAAAATTATTTGGGAGGACAGGGAGGAGAGCTGTGGCCCCAGCAATAAAGGTGGTGAATGCTAAGACCCGGGCGCAGGTGTTATATGGCGCAGAGGTATGGTTTCCACTACTTAACTCGAGAGCCTGCAGGTTGGATAGCCTTCAAGCTCGTTTTTTTCAATCGCTCTTGAAGGTCCCTCATGGCACCCCATTTGCAGCCATTAGGTTAGAGGTGGGTCAGGACAGGTGGTCCACGGTAGCATGGGCCGCGGTGCTAAAATTTTGGGCCAAATTATCTAAATCCCATGATTACGGGCTGATTCAATTTTGGAAAGTGGACCCGTATAAGAGCTTGTGGCAGAACAATGTTGAACTGTTTTTGGCAAAACTAGGGTTCCACCCGGATTTCTGGGTAGGTAGGAACCTGGCTTATACAAGGGAAGAAATCTTGTTAAGATTAAGGGACAGGGACTACCAGGAGGAATGTGCAGCCATTAGGAGCTCGGCGCACATGCGTGATTTCCTCCTATTCTCCCCTCCCCGGCGATCTATGGCTCCCTACCTAGCTGCAGATATCCCATTGAGGGGTAAATTCCTCTTTATGTGCGCCAGGTTCAACGCTCTCCCCACGGCCCTTTGGGAGGGGCGCATTGGGGCATTAGAGTTTTCTGAAAGGCTTTGCCCCTTTGACGCCCTGTCAGTGGAAACATCTCAACATCTCCTTTGGAGTTGTCATTTGTATGACAAGTGCCGTATGACCCATCTGGCTCCTTTCCTCCAGAAATATCCAGGTAGGACTGAGCACCACTTGTTATGTCTCGCTCTGGCTGATGTAGAACCTACTTTAACTAAGGCTGTCGCTTCTTTTTTGGTGGATGCAATCAGGCAACGTGAATGTTTTTTCCGATTTCGAGTTCTTCCCTTTTAAGGGTATTTGTGCTATATATATTTGTACCATGTGGTATTGTTTTAACCAATTAACCTTTTTTTCTGTTGTTGTAAAAATTTGGGTGAAGGACACATTAGTATGGATTGGTGCAGTGGTATGGTGGATTGCACGAGTTATTTGTTGACTCGTTGTTGTCTTTTTTTTCTGTGTGTTATGCATTTTGGCTATGGCTGCAAATAAATAAATAAATATATTGCCTTGTACCCCCTCTTCAGCTCTTTGGCCTTGGAGCAGCACTGTGCGATGGTCCGGTGATGCCCCACCGCCTCCATTTCCCACACTATTTCCCTGAACACATGTTCATTCCTCTAATTGAGTGCTAGCTCCAGCTGATGCTCCAGGGTACTCCAGATGCAGATGAAGTCCTGGGTCTCCCGGATCCCCCACTGCCCCCCTCAGTGGTAGGGCCTTCTCCCCCTTCCCCCCTCTGGTTCATCCTCCTCTTCCTCCCTCTCCTGCTCTTTCGCCTCCTCCGCTGCCTGGGAAGGGCCCGTGTCCTCCGGGAGCTCAGGCTCCCGGACCCGTTTGCGTGTCTGCGGGACACTAGGGGGATGGGGTTAGGTTGCTTGTCTGCCTCACTCCCATGTCCCTGCCCCTTCCCCCCCCTACTGCTGCCTGGCCACCCGGCTGATCCACCTCCCCCCCCTTGGTGCCCCTGTGCAGCTGGGTCCGCTCCCCTTCATTCCCCTTACCCATTTCCGGGGTGACTCCTCCCCCGGTCTGGTTGATGTCCCCGAGGCCGCCTGTCCTGGCAGCTGCTGCTGCTGCTGCTGCTGCCGCTGTCCCTCCACCTCCTGCATGTGGAGCACGACCACCTCCTCCCCCGCCTGTGCCTCCACCTCGTCCTCCTCCTCCTCTCTTGCCCTCTCGCCCTCTGCTTTCCTCTGCCTCCCGCCTCGCTTCATCCCACCACGTTCCCCTGCTGCTGTGTACCCTTTAAATCTCCCTCCGTGGCCTGTGTTGTTGCCGGTTGCCTGGCAGAAACGCTGTGTGCTTTGTCCCCAGCTGGGAATTATTTTGATTGATTCCAGCCGGTGATTGCCATCCAAATGTTACTTTTTGTTGTTTCCCTCTGGGAATCTCTTTGACCACGCTTTCGGAGATGGTTCAGGCCGGAGGTCCAGAAGCATGGTTGAATTTGACCCCATGTGGATACTGACTGTGGTGAACATCTGGCGGCCACCGAACAGACGTTCAAGGCGCTTTGGCCCCACTGCGAGATTGACCATGGTTCACTGTGGTTGAGCGTGATCTCGTAACATCTGAAAATACCCTAAGAAAGATCGTGGAAATCTGATATAGTATCCCCAAATTGTGGAATCATCTATGAGTAGCAATTTAGCTAATTGTTTTAGCCCTACAAATAACAGGTATCAAATAATGCACATGGAGTTACTTATGCTAAAGTCTGAAAATTTGGAGATTTGCAAATCTTCATGCCTAAGCAGTGTTAGTTCAAAATACTAACAAATTTTAGAGGTGAAATTATTTATTTATTTATTTATTTAAATTTCTTGTCCTGCCCTTACCACCAAAGGCAGCTTAGGACAGATTACAATAGTAAAATACAAAACCAACAACACCAAAAAGATAAGACATAAGTACAAAAAACATAACACCGCACAACCACACCATACCCCCCAACCCTTTTAAACCCCAACCACCCTACAGCCTGGCTTACTCTTTACCCTCTACAACTCCACCCACCCTAGCCCCCACTGCCATACGGCCGTACGAATAAGGTAGTTTTATACTGCGTCCTAAAGGAGATGATTGAAGTTCCCCTTCAGTGCTTTTGGGACCAGACCATTTGTCAAAGTAATAGGAATGATTTGCTTATTATGCAACTTATATACTTGTTTTATGTATTATTATTATTATTATTATTATTATTATTATTATTCTATGTGACCTTCTGTGACAGCGTGGATGTGGTAAGTCTGTGCACTGCAGTAACTGGCATTTACTGGGATTGTAACCCAACCATGTCTGCCCAAACTCTAATTGATTCTTCATGGCCAGGAGCCTTGCAAAGCTAAAATCCTGATACAGCTGAGGGAGATAACTATGAAAGATTCAAGCAGGGAGAAATTGTCTGAAAGCCAGAAACTAGGAGTCCAGAGTGGGGCCTGCTTCATAAGGGTCCTGAGAGGGACCATAACTTATGTTTATGTTTGTGTGGTAATGGGTTTCGTTTTGACACTAAATAGTGTAAAAGCAAGAATTCTGAATCCAGAGCATACTAAAAAAGGAAGAGGGTGCCCCTGAACCTACAAAGATTTGCCATATACAGGATGTCTCTTACACTCCAACTACTTTATTTATTATTGTGGAGCATGTATATAGTGTCATCAATGTCCCTAGCGCTGGACAATCATTCATTGGAAAAACAGGCACATGTTTCCAGTCTAGAGTAGACAAGGTTTACAGTGGAATAGACAAGCGAGAGGAGAACTAGAGGCGTGCATTTATTTAGTTATCTATTCATTAAGAAAACAAATGGAGCCCCATTCATTTTAGTAACCAATGTTATGAAAACAAATGTATAAGCAAATGATTGTTGCTTGCTTTCATTTGTTTTCAATTTTAATAAAATAAAATAAAATAAAAAACCACTGTGCATGCACAAAATGGCCACTGGACCATTATGCGCATACACACCCTTTTGCGAAATGTCACCAGCAATGTTGCCGCCATTTTGGAAAAGGGCAGCCACATGTGCAGTGACCATTTTGCACATGCACAGACTGGCTGCTCTTTTCCAAAATGGAAATGCTCGTCTGTCAACACTATTTTGGGAACGGGCCCTGGTGGCTGTTTTGTGCATGCACAGTGATTTTTTAAAAATAAATTGTTAACAAAACCTGATGCTTTCACCCCTCCATTTTCATCCTTTGTTGTTATCCTGGTCTGTCATTTTCATGTTCTAATTACTAAAACAAATGGGCCATTATCCATTTTAGTAATTAAATAAAAACAAATACGAATTGCACACCCCTACTGCCCAAGGCATGGTAGCCTGTCCTAGCCAACTTGTGACTGCACCCTCAGTTTCACTATCCATAAAACTGGAGCAGTGCTGCCTAGGTTTAGTTTGCTTCCTAATGTCTGGAAAGTGCTTTGAGATTCTTGGAGGACATTCTATGTAAAATGTATAAAGCATTATCAAATGCAATAAGTACTATTTTCCCATGAAAACCAATGATGTGAAGAATTTAAACATTGTAATATTAAATATTCAAATAGATTTGATATCAGTTTGTACAGCTCCAGACTGAATAAATTAACTGTTTTTTATTACTATTTTACTTAAAAGACCACAATGCCTACAGCATTTTTTCAGCGATGCAGAGAAGTATGCTGCAATCAAACATTGCAACGGAGAGAAATATCATTTACATTTCTTACTGTGTCTTTTGCTAAGTTTCATCTTTGAAGGCAGGCAAATTTATCAGGACTAGACATCTAATTTATAAACTTAATTTAAATTGGTTGCTCCCTTTCAGCTCACCCAAGTTTTATGGAGTTTCATAACACAAGAAAGACAAATGGATAAAGAAAAGAAGGTTGAAAAGGGATAATTATACACATGATTGTTTTTTTCCTTTTTAAAGAAATAGTAACAATAGCAGTGATATGGCAAGTACTCTGATTTTCAGAGTAGGCACAATACTATGTTAAAGGTTAGAAGAATATTAATGTAAACAGCCTGGACCTCATTTATTTATGATTATAAAGAATAATATGGATATTATATTGCAACCTAGTGAAA
>QEPC01012945.1:102168-139171 GCA_003113815.1 Sphenodon punctatus | reverse complement strand
AGAGAGAGAGAGAGAGAGAGGCTCCCCGCTAGAATGAGAGAGATGGGGGGTGGAGCGGGAGAGGTAGGTGTATCCAGCTAAAGCTGCCTCCTACCAGAACCAGGAAGAACTTCCATCTGTGCTCATGCGCCCGATCGATCCCCATTGCCCACATCCAGAAGCAAATCTACCAGAATGAGATGGAATATACCAATATAACACAACATATTATATCTGCCTGCCTGCCTGTGTGCCACCTACCTGCTGTTACCACCTATCACTTGACTGAATGAAGTGTGCCCAACCATGCACTAATTCTAGGGACATAATTATCATTAAACTCACATAGGCTGTCATTCCATTGTACCTGAAACAGTCATGCCCGCCCATCACAGGAACCATGAATGAGATTCTGGTACCATCATTCCAGTCACTGGGGGCTGCATTCCATTCCACTGCAGCCAGAAGCCCGGTGCCCGCATGCCAGCTTGCCCCCCCCAACAGCTTATTCCTCTGCACCCACACGCAGATGGATGCCCGCTGAAGCTGCTGGAAATAAAAGCCCCTCCGACCACCAGCTCCTGCCACCTGCTGCCCGCTGCCAAGGATCCTGTCTCTCTTTCTTTCTAGCATACCCACACAGACACAAGCCCTGCCCCTCCTGCTGCCTGGCACATCTTTGGGTTAATACTACCTTAACTATGCTACATGTTGAGCCAGCCAGATACTACTGGTAGGGATTGACAAGCTGTATGAGATTCTGCCACCTGCCTTCCAGAACTTCAGCACATAGGGATAAAAGATTGGAAAGTTCAAACAAAGCTCATAACAACAAATATAACAACATTTATTAAAACTATTTAAACAACAACAACAACAAAATTATGAAACCCCAACCAAACATTTAAAGGAAACTTATAAAGGAAACTTAGTCTCTGGGCCTGTCCCCCAAGACTTGGGGAAAGGCAGAAGGCACTGGGGTGAAGCACAGGACTGAGGGGTGACCCCGCGGTCCTCTTCAGTCTCGTAGCCATAGGAGACGGCAAACTCCATGACCCCTTCCATGTCCCGATGCCACTTGGAGACTGTCTGGTGGTACAGTTCCAGGCATTCCATCTTGGTGGAGATGTACTGGGCGTACGCCTCCACCTTCTTTTTCCCCACCTTGAGTGCCTGGAACTGTTCCATCAGGAGGTTCTCCAGGCAGCATACACCCTTCATCATTTGGTGCCCAGGCCTCTCAAGTTTGGCCCGAAAGGGCTTGGCTGCAGCAGACTCCCAGGGCCCAGGGAACTCCACAACAGGGCTGGAGGAGGGGGAAGGGCTTACATGGCATCACTTCTGGGTTGCCTTTCCCCCCTTCTTGTGGCACTGATGCTCAGGCTCCATGGCCATGCCAGAGTCCTCCTGCCGCCTCACCGTCTGGCCATTTGAGCCTTTCAATATGGGTGATTAGCCCCAGTGTGGTCCCTTCTCTCTGCCTCGGGAATCTTTTCTTACAGATCTAAAGAGCATAAAAAGATAGGAACATAAGACATGCCATACTGTGTCATACTTGGGGTGCTAGGGATGGCAACTAGGAAGACCCTTGCTGGTATGTGCAAATCCTGCCCTCCTTGAGGTGCTCGGGGATGCTAGGGATGGCAAATGGAGAGACCCTGGCTGGCACATACAAATCCTTCCCTCTTTGGGGCGCTAGAGATGGCAGCTAGAAAGACCCTTGCTGGAATGTGCAAATCCTGCCCTCCTTGGGGTGCTGCTAGTGAGGAATAGCAATATAGAGACCCTGGCTGGCATGTGCAAATCCTGCCCTTATTTGGGGTGCTGCTAGTGAGGAATAGCAATAGAGAGACCCTGGCTGGCATGTGCAAATCCTGCCCTTATTTGGGGGTGCTACTGCTAGGTAGGGATGGCAACTAGAGAGTGGAGAGTGGAGACCCTTGCTAGGAATGGCTGGCAGGCACATGTTTGGGTGGGGGTGCTGCTCGTGCTCATGCCTGACTGCTGGAAGAGATACCCACACTATAGTACCCTCTCTCTCTGTGGCAGATATTTGCTGCTACTCGCCAATGCCCACTGCTTGTGCCTGACTGATGCCCACCACCCACACACCCACCCGCATGCCAGTGAGATCGCTTTAACAGATAGAGCCTTAAGTTTCTTGTCCTCAAAGTAAAAAAAAAAAAAGTTTACAAATCTAGCAGCAGTGACAGCACCTCCTGTGCCCGCCAGCTCTTGCTCCTCCTCCACCACCAAAGGTCCAGCAGCAGCGACAGGAGGAACCTCTTCCTTCACCACCAGCTCCACCACCTTGGCCTTCCCCCAGGCCCGGCATTTAATGGTGGTCACCTTCTCCATTTTTAAATTTATTTTTTTAAAAAAAACAAGCAGCCAAAACCAAAACACACAGTCACCCACCACACCACTGCTCACCAACCAGACAAAACAACACAGCCAAACAAACACAAACAGCCAAAACACACGAACCAAACAGCCAGTCAGCCAAAAACACACTCTTTCAGCACACAGCTCCGCACGCACTCGAATATCTGGTTTTCAGCGTGATCATGGGATCTCACGATACCTTTTCCCAAATGCCCGAACCTAACTGAACACAACCGAACCAAACATCCAAACCCGAATTCGGTGACCGACCCGACCCTCCGAACTGAACACCCGAACCGGCCCGAACCAGTCAACAGAACCCAAACCACGATCTGTTCGCACATCCCTAGTGGACTTACAATCTAAGATGGACAAGGATGAAGGGAACACACAGGGATAGACACACACACATTCCCATCATTCCAATTTTACCAATGGGGAAACTGAGGTTGAGAGGTTGTGACTTGTCCAAGGCCACCCAGTGAGTGCATTGGCTAGGGTGATATTCAAAGCCTGGTCTCCCAGGTCCAACTCCAAGATCTTATCCACAACACCACATTGGCTCACTTCCCTCACGGCTCAAGGCTGGTTTCTTCCATGCCCTGCTCCTGCTGTCTAGCCCCAAGTTCATACAGCCAACCCTCTGGCTTTCCCAGCTTAAAGAGAGGCCTGTTTCCCTCTGCAGTCTCTCATGCCCCTTTCCTGGGCTTAGAGAAGAGCCCTTCCTTCTGGTACCTGCTCTGTCAAGGTGTTTTTAAATGAGATGGCTCCATGCATGGCCCCACACCACCCATGTGGAAAACTGCTCGTTTGAAGTTTGTGCATGGGGAGGTGTACTCCCGTGATCCACACACTAGCCACCCAGACTCCACATACAGCACTTCTGAAAAATCCATAGTGCCAGAACTGCCTTCACCAGGGTTGGCCTGTGGCACACCCTTATGCAGGTGCAAACCCAATTAGGTACACTCTTCCCTTAAATGGTACACTAGCAGCCCTATTCGCGCTGCCACTGGCACTGTCTTGCACTAAACCTCCCACGGGTCCAGGAAGTCCATCAAACTCTGTGCTGCTAAAGAAGGCTAGATTCAATTCTAAAAGTTAAGGTTTAAGAAAATGCAGTTTAGTGAGCTTGTTATAGTAAAATTACTGATGCAATGAAATTGGTCTGTGCTGTCCAGGAGGGCAGATTAGATGATCTCAGTGGCTGTTTCTGACCTTCAAATCTCTGACTTTTCCTTTTTTTGATAACTAAGATAATTTATCTTAGCTTACCTTGCATGTGTCTTAATTTTGAATATCTATGTCATTGTTAATTCAGCCTTTAGAGGGCTAATCTAAAATTCCCTTAAAAATGCAATTTCCCCATTATTTTATAAATATGCTATGTATGGCCAGATACATTCTCTGTGTTGCTCCACTTCTACTCTGAAATCATTACTGTTATATCAGTAAAATACAGGAGCAATGCAACGATTAATCATACCTTCCATCCTTAGAAAATGTATTATCTTCCTCAATGACTGCAACATTAAACCTTGATCTGTTTATTATTTCCTTTTAGATCATTATGAGGAGGATGCTTTAATGGTTTCTTGAGCATTTATTCAGCTATACACATTTTAAAAAAACTGTGCCCCTTTACTCTGACTCCAATTACTTTTCTATTGAAACTGAACAAGTTTAAAGATCATATTTACCTGTTTGAATGTGAATCTCTTTAAGGTTTTTTATGGATTTTTTGTGTGTGTCCCCTGTCACCCTAGTCAGTTATTTCTTTGCTGTAAATTGTCTATTTTGTGAGATGTAAACTTTTGTCAGACTATTGAAATCTCCAAACTGGAGGATAATTATTTTTTTGCATCAATGACCTTTTTTCTTCTATGGCCGTTTTCACACGGATGCCACCTTCCCCCCCCCCTTGTACATGCGTGTGGTGGCATGGCACCCATGTGAACTCTGCAGCAGGTGTGGAGAGGATGGGTGGGCATCCATAGGAATGGCACCCACAGTGGTTGGGGGTCCATGCATGCTCCCATGCTCCACCCATCACCGCTCATGGAGCAACGGGCACCAATGATGGTTGGTCCATTTGTGGAGGTAGGTGGATATGGGTGTGCATCCGTGGGAATGGGCACACACCCACCTCCACCCACTGCTGTAAAGAAATTTACTTGGTCTCCCTCCAAAGCACAATTCCCAATCAGGATCTTGGTCACCTCACACCACAAATCAAACGTTTAATTGGGTACAACACTATTTTATTCTTAACCACACAGATAACACCCTGGGGGGTGTGTGTGTGTGGCTGTAGCTGCCGGGAGAGCCAACTCCACCACTGTTATTCCTGCCGCTGTTCCAGTGCCACTCCAGATCCTCGCTTTCCACCTGCGGGGGAAACAAGTCAGTGCCGGGGGTAAGGGGAGCCAGGGAGTCAGCGCACCTGGGATGGGTGCCTTGGCCTGACCCCCTGACCCGGAAGCTGCCCGGGAGGAGTACAAGAAGAAGCCGCAGGCAGAGACATCAGCTGAACTCACCTGTATCATCTGGCCCCAGGGGTGTTGGTGTAGCTGCCGGGAGAGCCGCATCCACCGCTGTTATTCCTGAATCCTGCCGCTGCTCCAATGTCGCTCCGGATCCTCACTTTCCACCTGCGGGGGAAACAAGTCAGTGCCAGGGGTTAGGGGTGCCAGGGAGCCAGCACACCTAGGCTGGGTGCCCTGGCCTGACCCCCTGACCCAGAAGGTGCCATGGGGTAGTACAAGAAGGAGCCGTGGGTGGCTCCACCACAGGCCAAAGGGCCGTGGCCAAAGGGTGCAGCTCTTAGGGGCCCTTTGGGGACTGCGGGGGACTACGGGGGAATGCTGGATGGGTGAGTCAAATTACTATTTTAATAGGGGTAGGAGGGGATTTGCGGGAGGGGAATGGATAGAGTGGGGAAAGTGCATTTTAGATGATGTGAGCAGTGGGCTGGGGATGGGGAGGGGGTACCCCTTCGCATGCACCCCTGGTGGCAGCAGGAGATGATGCCAGTGGTGGGGTGATTTAGGTGTGGTATTCAGGGGCAAGGGGAAATTGGGTTAGGGGGAGGGCAAGGGAAATAGGATAGGGAGAGGGTATTCCTCCATGGTGAGAGAATGGGGGACAGCCCCCGGGGGGTGGATAGAGCTTCCCCATGAGAGGGGGAAGCTCGGGTGTGTGCAGGGAAAGGGGTGGGGGCTGGGGAGAGGGGACCTCCAGGGGTTTTGGGGGAGCAGCCAATGGGAGGGGGTCAGGATGGTGCGGACAGAGGGAGGAGTTGTCCATAGGGGTTGTCATGGGCCATGAACAGTATGGTCTAGGGGGGCATAGGGCCCGGGTTCCCAGGGGCCTTAGGTCCATTGTGGAACTTAGGAGGGCCTGTCCCTCAGCTGAGATTGTGGAGGACCTGAATCCAGGGTCCACCAGTGGGGGATGATGCTGCTAAATGCAAAGTCCGTAGTTAATAAGGACCCGATAATCTGGGATCTGCTCCTGGATGGGCGGCAGACCTTGCATGTACAACGGAGAACTGGCTGGATGAGGAGGCGGGGCCAATTTGGCCAGCCTCGATCCAGCTGGGTATGCTGTGCAGCATCAGCCTCGCACTGGGAGCCGGGGAGATGGTGTGGCTATGATTTTTAAAGAGACGTAGTCTGTTAGGAGGTATGCATTTCCAGATATTTCTGGGATCGAGGCCCTCCATATGGTGTTTCATTTGGCTGGAGGCAATTTAGAGGTGCTGCTGGTGTACCGGCAGCCTGCCTAGCAGCATCCCTGGCCGCTCTACCAGAGCTGGTCTCAGTGGTGGTGCTGAACTCCTCCAGGACTTTTGTCCCAGGGGACTTTAATGCCCATGCCCATGCCGGCTTTGTGGGAGCAGAGCGAGAGTTCATTATCTGCGGGACCGCCTTACTCCCCATGTGACCGTGCGACCCTTGAGATTGTCCGTGGGAGCCTTTTTGGATGTTCCCCGGGTGAGGTGGTTGGCCACCGATGTTAGATCTTTTTCGGTGGCCGCCCCTGTGCTGTGGGATTTGCTCCCGGAGGAGGCTCGGTTGGCTCCCACTCTCCTACTGTTTCAGCGTGTATGTAAGACCTGGCTGTTCCGTCAGGCTTTTGGNTCCTGGATGAGGCTGCGGGTCTTGCATGTATTATGGAAACCTGGCTGGACGAGGAGGCGGGGCCAATTTTGGCCGATCTTGTTCCAGCTGGGGCTGCCGTGCAGCACCAGCCCCACACCGGGGAGGTGGTGTAGCTATCATTTTAAAAGAGACATGGCCTATTAGGAGGCATTCAGTCTCGGAGATTCCAGGGATTGAGGCCCTCCATGTGATGTTTGATTTGGCTGGGGGCAATTTAGGGGTGCTGCTGGTGTACCGGGCCCCTTCCTGCCCAGTAGCATCCCTTGCCGCTCTAGCAGAGCTGGTCTTGGTGGTGGTGCTGGGCTCCTCCAGGGCTTTGGCCGCCATGGCAACCAGAGACTTGTCCCAAGTTGTTAACTGCCTGACCCATGTGGGGGGACATACCCTCAACCTGGTGTTCTGTTCTGGTCTTGAGACGGGTGATCTGGTAGTGGGGGATGTGAGGGTCATGCCTTTGTCATTACCTCCTACAGGCCAGTCTCTTAATGCACCACCTCCAGAAGGGGAATGGACCAGTTAGGATGGTCCACCCCCAGAGGCTGATGGAACCCCAGCAGTTCCAGGAGGCCCTGGGGGATATAACCCTGGTTTCCAATGGCCGCTCTGTTGATGAACTCGTCCGGGCATGGAATAATTTGCTCGGGGACGCTATTGACAGGGTGGCTTCGAAACGTGTCCTGGCCCTGTCTCGTCACTGCAGGGCCCGTTGGTTTACTGAGGGGCTGCGGTGTATGAAGCGGGTAGGCAGGTGACTGGAGTGACACTGGCGTGCTGAATCCAACAGACTTCTCCATAGGGTCCATTTGCGATCCTATGTTGAGGCTGTGAGGGTGGCAAAGAAAGAATTCTTTGCCACCCTCATAGCATCTGCAAAGTCATGTCCAGTGGAGCTGTTTCGGGAGGTGTGGGGACTGGTCAATCCGGCCTCCCTCCGCCTGGACGGGGACTTGTCCCAGGCCCACTGTGAGGAGTTTGCAATCTACTTTGCAGACAAGATTGCTCGGATCCAGAGCAATTTTGACACTAGATTAGGAACACTAGAGGTGGAGCGTGAGGTGATGGAGGCCCCATCTGGTCCATCTTTCTGGGATGAGTTTCAGGAAGTGATGCCAGCCGATGCTATGGATATCCTGGGGTCTGTTAGAGCCATTAGTTGTGAATTAGATCCTTGCCCATCCTGGTTGCTGAAAGCCTCCAGGGAGACATTGGGGGCCGTGTTGGCGGGGGTGGTTAACGCATCCCTTCGGCAGGGGAGACTGCCGCCCGGTTTCAAGGAGGCCTCAGTGCGCCCCCTGCTTAAGAAGCCATCATTGGATGTGGACGCTCTCACCAACTACCGCCCCACCTCTAACCTCCCCTTTCTGGGAAGGTTATTGAACGGGCAGTGGCTTTGCAGCTCCAGGTTCACCTTGACAGCATCAGGTTTTTTTTACCCATTTCAATCTGGATTTCACCCCAGCTATAGTACAGAGACAGCATTGGTGGCCTTGGTCAATGATCTCTGCCAGGAGATGGACGCAGGACATTCAACATTATTGATCCTGCTAGATCTCTCAACCGCGTTTGACACAGTGGACCATGGGTTGCTGTTGAGACGATTGCGTGACCTGGGGGTGGGGGGGTAGATGGGACTGTCTTAGGATGATTCCAGTCATTCCTCTCAGGGAGGACCCAGCAGGTTGTCCTGGGGTCAGAGACATGTAGCCCCAGGGCGTTCCGCAAGGTTCAATCTTGTCTCCATTATTGTTTAATGTGTATATGCAGCCCTTGGGGGATATCGTGAGAGGGTTTGGTGTGCGTTGCCACAAATATGCTGATGACACCCAGCTTTACCTCTCTTTTTCAACTGACTCAGGACCTGCCATCTCTGTGCTATCCCAGTGTTTGGAGGCCGTGGTGAGATGGTTGTGGTAGAGCAGACTGAGGCTCAATCCTGATAGATTGAGGTGATGGTGGTGGGTAGAGTGGGGAAGGTGTTGGCCCCCCTCGTGGAGGGGGTATGCCCCTCCGTAGCCCAACAGGTGCGGAGTCTGGGGGTGTTATTGGATTTGGGTCTTCGCCTGTGTTACGGAAGGGGTCACAAGGTGAAGGGGGAACCCAGAGGGGACAGGACCCTTGCACTCACTATGTATCAGGCCCTCCAGCAGACACAGACACCCCACAAGCGCTCGGGCTATATGCTCTTGTATCGGAAAACAACCCCTCAGGATAACGTTTGGCCCCAATGCCCTCAACAGAAGGCAGGCCGTTTCATCATTGGGGTGGGGATCGCAAGGCCCAGAGCTCAGCCCCCACTCGTGCACGCAGGATGCGTATTTCACTCGACCCTTATCCCACACCCCGCACGTACACAGACAGGAATGCTGGGGGATATGACAGGGAAGTGCTCTACTCGTGGGGGCGACCAGGAAAGAAAGGAACCAGGATGATGGGCTGGGGAGCAAGGGGCAAGAATCAGGGGTACCCTGGGAGGAAGGGAGGAAGGGAAAAGGGATAGGCAGGGAAGAAGTGGTTTGGATCCTCTCACACAGTCTCACTCTCACTCTGGCACCACACCCACACTTCTCGCACTCACCTTACTCTCACACTCTCGTTGCCTCCTCTTCCGCACACCAGTCATGCTCACACACTCTCCCACATTTCGTTACAAGCCTCTCCTTCACTCCATCGCAAGGGGCCAGTCTCACAGCAGTGCTGATCACTGGCGCTGCTGCGATGACTGCCCCTTCCTTTTGAAGCCCTGGCTCCGCCCCCTGCAATGCCCGGATGTGAGCAGAGCGACGCACCACGTCTACAGGCCCCGCCTCCCCGCACCGTCGTGCAGCCGGGGTTTCCCCTGCGTGTGTGGCGTAGTGCCGCTGTCTGCTGGTGCCTTCCCCAGGATTCCTCATCTGACCGCCATGCTGGGGGATTGATCGGCAGCGCCCCTGCCTGTGGTGCAGCCCCCTACGCCTCCGTCCCCCGAGGAACCTTACAGTACCCCCCCAAGGGCCCGTCCCCCTTTCTTGTTGTGATGGGCCAGGCTTACAAGGGTAGCGAGCATGAAAGGAGCGAACCAAGCGAGGGGCATGGACGGAAGAGGCTGGTTCCCAGGAACGGCTAGAAGCATCATAACCCTTCCTGTCTATGAGGTATTGCAAGGTGCCATATCGGCGCTGAGAATCCAGAATGGTCTGAACCTCGTACTCTGGAACATGGTCCATGGCGGGAACAGGACAGGGAGGAGTGGGAGGGGTAAACAAAGGGGATGAGTAGGGCTTTAACAGTGAAACATGGAATACTAGGTGGCAGTGAATTTGGGGGGGAAGCTGTACCTGGTATGTGACAGGATTCAGTCGGCATTGTATGTTACAGGGGCCAAAGTATCTGTCAGCTAATTTAGAAGTCGGACGACCAGAAGGATAATGGCAGCGATCCACCCATACAAGGTCCCCAATATTGAAGGATGGGGCTGCGCGACGATGACGATCGGCCGTTGTTTTATACCGAAGGCGAGCTGCATGCAGAGCTGAGTGGGCCATCGCATGATAGGAGTGGAGTTTCTGGATCAACGCTCCGGCAGCAGGGACATTAGTTGTAGGCAATTCAGGGAAAAGAAGTCACGGGTGGACGCCATAAGAGACGTAGAAAGGAGAAAATCCAAGGGAAGCATTGGGGGCATTGTTATGCGTGAACTCTGCAAGCGCTAAGTAATCGACCCAATCGTCCTGTAAATAATCAATATAACATCGCAAAAATTGTTCCAATGATTGGTTAGTACGTTCAGCTTGGCCATTCGCTTGTGGATGATATGCAGTAGTGGGAGTAAGACGGACTCCTACCATCTTAAACAAGCTCTGCCAAAAGCGGGCAATGAATTGCGACCCTCGATCGGATATAATAGTATGAGGGAGGCCGTGTAATTTAACAACTTGTTGTAGGAATAAAAGAGCTGTTTGAGGTGCGGAGGGCATCCCTTTACAAGGAATGAAATGAGCCATCTTGGTAAACTGATCAACTACCACATATATAGTGGTGTATCCTTGTGATGGGGGAAGTTCTACAATAAAGTCCATGTTGACTCATTGCCAGGGTCCTGTAGGTAGGGGGCTTAATTGTAAGAGACCTTGGGGTTTTTGACGAGGGACCTTGGTACGGTTACATACCTGACACTCTTGGACATACGCTCGTACATCGTGTCACATGGAAGGCCACCAAAAATGTCGTTGAAGGAGGGAGAAGGTGCGTTGTTGTCCTGGGTGCCCTGCTAGGGGCGCATCATGGTGGGCTTGTAAGACTTCTTGTCGGGCAGTGTCGGGGACGGTGATGACTCCGGTTTGACCCGGGGTGTTTGCGTTGATTATTTCGAGTGGTGTTCTGGTGCCTAAAAAGGATGAAAGGTGGTTGACCGACCTTTTCCTCATGGAGGCTGTTTTTTCCGTGGCTGCAAATACGGCTTGCGATAATACTGTCTCGTTTTGCGGGGCCCGGTTCCTTACAGCCTCGGTGCAATGGGAGAGGGCATCAGCGATGATGTTAGCTTTCCCCGGGCGGTACTGTATCTGAAACGAAAAACGTGCAAAAAACAGTGCCCACCGGGCATGACGTGCGTTCATGATACGTACAGTTTGGAGGTATGTCAGATTTTTGTGATCGGTTATCACTTGTACTGGGTGAATAGAACCTTCAAGGTAGTGACGCCATGTTTCAAAAGCCATTTTTATGACGAGAAGTTCCCGGTCCAATATGGTGTAGTTTTGTTCTGCAGGTTTGAACTGGCGGGAGTAAAAGGCACATGGTAATGTGTTGGTTGTGTTCCCTTTTACTTGTGACAAGACCGCTCCAATGGCGGTGCTAGACGCATCGGTCTCGACTACAAAGGGTAAGGTGAAGTCTGGGTGTTGCAAAATGGGCACTTGGCTAAAGGCTGTTTTTAGGTGATCGAAGGCCTGTTGTTTGTTGTCCGTCCATATATATATTTGATGCTTTTTTAGTAGGCGTGTAAACGGGGCGGTCCTTTCAGCGTAGTTGGAGATATATTGGCGGTAGTAATTTGCCGTGCCAAGAAAACGTTGTAAGGCCTTTATGGTCTGGGGCGCGGGCCAGGCAAGGATAGCATGGATTCTGGTGGGATCCATCTTGATACCTAGGGGGGAAACAATAAACCCTAGGAAGTGAATCACATGTTGGTGAAAGGCGCATTTTTCTACCTTGCAGTATAACTTATTTTGTTGTAGACGTTGGAGGACCGTGCGAACATGTTGTATATGCTCCATCTCATTCTTGGAGTAAATCAGAATATCATCCAAGTATGCAATTACATAAACATCCAGAATATCACGAAATATATCATTAATCAAATACTGGAAGGTGGCCGGGGCATTGGCGAGTCCATAGGGCATAACTAAGTACTCGTATAACCCATACCTTGTGCGAAAGGCCGTTTTCCACTCGTCTCCACTTCTGATGCGTAGAAGATTATAAGCACCTCTTAAATCTAGTTTAGTGAAAATGGAGGCCCCTTGTAATCTATTTAAGAGTTCTGAAATGAGTGGTAAAGGGTACCGGTTTTTTATAGTAATGGCGTTGAGCCCCCTGTAATCTATACAGGGGCGCAAGCCCCCATCCTTTTTAGGGACGAAAAATAGCGGCGCCCCCGCAGGAGAGGTGAAAGGGTGGATGAATCCCTTTTCCAGATTTTCCTCGATGTACCCTTTTAAGGTCTTCAATTCGGGTTCCGAAAGGGCATAAATTCTCCCATATGGGGGCATCGTATTGGGGAGCAAGTCTATGGGACAATCATAATTCCGGTGGGGAGGTAAGACTAAGGCTTCCTGTTTCCGGAAGACCGCCATTAGATCATGATACTCAGGTGGAATGGAAGTCTTGGGGGGAGCAGCGTGAGTGCCGGCTAGGGTCTGCGCTAACCGCGGGAATCTTTGGACCCGGCACTGGGAGTTACAATAGTTAGATGAAAACAAGAAGGTCCTCGCCTGCCAATCTATGGAAGGATTGTGTAGTTGAAGCCACGGAAGGCCCAGGACTACAGGGAAAAGAGGGGTACTCACGATATCGAATGAGAGGTTCTCCTGGTGGTCCCCAATGGTGCTTGTTAGGGGCTGAGTCTGCTGCCTTACTGGTCCGGACTTCAAGGGAACCCCATCAATGGTAACAACTGCTTCAGGGTATTCCTTCTGTTGCACTGGAATGTGATGTGTGTACACGATGACTTCATCGAGAAAATTCCCTGAAGCTCCGGAATCGATAAGCACCCGAACTACGAGGCTCTGGTGGGAAGAAAGTGTCAAGGTGATAGGGATACGAAAATGCCCTTGACTTGGGAGAGAAAGCCGGGCCTTGTGTGACACTTGTGCAGGGGCTCTTACTGATCCTGCAGAGACCCCCCCGTATGCCTCGGCTTCTCGCGTTTCCCGTTCTTCTTCGCTCGGGGGGGAGCTGTGGACACTCTGAAACGAAATGTCCTGGTGTCCCACAGTATAGACAAAGGTGTTGCTTCCTTCTTCGTTCCTTTTCCTGTGGAGTTAAGGGCCCTCGTGAAGCACCTAGTTGCATAGGCTCTGGCTCCTCGCCTTTCTTTTCGTCTGGTCGGGGAGTCGCCGGTAGGTATGTTGTACGAGGAAACCAGGGACGGGGAGTTTCCGCTCGCCGTTCTCTCCTTCTTTCCATAAGTCGGTCTTCGATTTGACAGGTCAGATTCACTAATTCGGACCAGGTTGCAGGGGTAGAGGTTAATGATAACTGATCTTTCAATTCCTCGTTAAGGCCCTTTCGAAAATGGACCTTTAATACTGCATCTGGCCATCCCAATTCTACTGCCAAATGCTGAAATTGCATGATATACTCTAACAAGGGCCCCTTACCCAGTTTTAGAGTCATAATTGCCATCTCGGCATATTTTACTCGGTGGGGGTAATCAAACAAAAATTGAAACTCATCAATAAACTTTTTATAATTTTTTAGAAGTGGACTGTCTTTTATCAATAATGGCGTAGCCCATTCTAGTGCTATCCCTTCTAAATGTCCTATAATAAATGCTACCTTAAGGGCATCTGTAGCATAGGTGTGGGGCTGTAATTGAAAGGTTAATTTGCATAGGGCTAAAAACCCTTGAAACTTTTTCCTTTCTCCATTAAAGCGTGCAATAGAGGGGTGTTTTGGTTCTCTCCCCCCCGTGCGGCCCCTGCGCCCCCCATCTCCTCCTCTTCCTCCAGGGAAGGCTGCCCTGGAAGATCCTCATCTACTCCTGCCGTCTCCATCCTATCCTGAGCCTGTTGCTGTTGTTCCTTAATATCCTTAATTTCAAACGCCAGGGACTGAATAGCCCTGTTCATTTCTTCTAATTTCCCCTCTAGATCCATGCCGGTGATACTGTTACGGAAGGGGTCACAAGGTGAAGGGGGAACCCAGAGGGGACAGGGCCCTTGCACTCACTATGTATCAGACCCTCCAGCAGACACAGACACCCCACAAGCGCTCGGGCTATATGCTCTTGTATCGGAAAACAACCCCTCAGGATAACGTTTGGCCCCAATGCCCTCAACAGAAGGCAGGCCGTTTCATCATTGGGGTGGGGATCGCAAGGCCCAGAGCTCAGCCCCCACTCGTGCACGCAGGATGCGTATTTCACTCGACCCTTATCCCACACCCCGCACGTACACAGACAGGAGTGCTGGGGGATATGACAGGGAAGTGCTCTACTCGTGGGGGTGACCAGGAAAGAAAGGAACCAGGATGATGGGCTGGGGAGCAAGGGGCAAGGATCAGGGGTACCCTGGGAGGAAGGGAGGAAGGGAAAAGGGATAGGCAGGGAAGAAGTGGTTTGGATCCTCTCACACAGTCTCACTCTCACTCTGGCACCACACCCACACTTCTCGCACTCACCTTACTCTCACACTCTCGTTGCCTCCTCTTCCGCACACCAGTCATGCTCACACACTCTCCCACATTTCGTTACAAGCCTCTCCTTCACTCCATCGCAAGGGGCCAGTCTCACAGCAGTGCTGATCACTGGCGCTGCTGCGATGACTGCCCCTTCCTTTTGAAGCCCTGGCTCCGCCCCCTGCAATGCCCGGATGTGAGCAGAGCGACGCACCACGTCTACAGGCCCCGCCTCCCCGCACCGTCGTGCAGCCGGGGTTTCCCCTGCGTGTGTGGCGTAGTGCCGCTGTCTGCTGGTGCCTTCCCCAGGATTCCTCATCTGACCGCCATGCTGGGGGATTGATCGGCAGCGCCCCCACCAGCGGTGCAGCCCCCTATGCCTCCGTCCCCCGAGGAACCTTACAGCCTGGACCAGCAGGTGGATGCGCTGGCGAAGTCGGCTTTCCGCCAGCTGTATCTGGTGTGGCGACTGCGCCCATACATCTCCAGTCCCGACCTTGCAACCTTGATCCATACCTTCATCACCTCAGGGCTGGACTACTGTAATGCGCTCTACATGGGGCTTCCCTTGAGGCTGGCCCGGAGGTTGCAGCTAGTGTAGAATGCAGCGGCCCGTCTCCTAATGGAGATCAGTCAGCGAGAGCATATTACACCTGTGCTCTGTGCACTGCACTGGCTGCCTGTAACATACTGAGCCAGATTCAAGGTGTTCATTTTGATCTATAAAGCCGTGTACAGTCTCAGCTCCAGATATCTCAGGGACCGCCTCGCCTTCCATGACTCAGGATGACCCCTTCGGTCCACCGGGAGTGCCTTCCTGGAGGAGGTCACAATGGAGAAGGCATTCTCGGTGGCAAGGCCATGGTTGTGGAACTCCCTCCTGGAGGAAGCCCGCCTGGGCCCAAGTCTGTTGGCTTTCCGTCAGGCCTGTTATTTCCAGTTTAGTTTATTGGCATGAGCTTTCGTTATAGACAAAAACAAGCAAACAAGACATAAAACACCAAGTTAAAATATAATTTACAATAATGTACATATTATAAATAATATACAATAAAATATCATACATTCCTTACAAAAAGTTTATGTTAAATTAATACTAAAGGGACATGACCTGTTAACAAATAAAATGTATATAGTTAATATAGTTCAATATCCTCTGATTATTCTTGCATATACAAGTCATTATCCCTCTGCTCAACATGGAGAAAGGACTCACCATGATGAACAAAGATTAGCGTCATTGAAATATGCTGGGGCATAAAATTATCACTCTCCTTGGCTCAGCCCCAACTGTAATTCCTGCAATTTTTGCCTAATTTGGACTCTCTTTCATTTGACCAGAGTCAGGAAGGTAGCTATGGCCACCAGCTCATCTCTCTCGACTCTTGTAAGGAGAAAATAATAAGTGCCCATATCAATAAGAGTGCGTTCCTTTTTGACTATTGGTAACAGCCAGACTATTTGTAACGATGTGTAATAGGGGAACTTAATAGCACATGGTCTGTCGATTCAATTTCCTCTAGTGAACACGAACAGATATGCTTATTATAGGGAACCTTGTTATGCCTACCTTCCGTAACCGCTGTGCGAAAAGTCTGAAAGCACAGTTGAGTGAACAACCTACGCAAACATGAGTTTGTCAAGCTATCCAAATATGCTTCAAAATGCACAGGAACTTGTCTTGTACTCTCTCCAGCACATGCATATTCGGGAAGGGTACTAGTGCAAGCCCAAAATTCGCTACCATCGAGAACTTGGCTCTATAGACACCCAAGAATGTAGAAAGGGAGACACCCTGTGAGATAGCAATGGTCCTACTTAAGGTTTGTGCAGCCTTAGCAGCCTCATTAGCTCGTGTCTGAAGATGTGCGTTCCAAGTACCCCTTCCTGAGAAGGTTACCCCCAGATATGAAAAATGGGAGGCCACCTCAAGGATGCCTAAATTTAACTTCCAAGAGTATGGGCACCTCCCTCCTCCCAGAATCATAAGCTTTGACTTGGAGGCATTTATTTCTAATCCATTCATTTGGCAATAGCTATGACAATTATTTAAGGTCCGCCTCAGGCCAATCTCTGTCTGCGAAAGGATAATAAGATCGTCAGCAAACTGGAGAGTGCATACCTGTATGTCACCAACCTTAGGCGGATAAATCTCGTTCTTTTGAATAAGGGAGGCCAAGTCAACTACATATAAATTGTACAACAAGGGAGACAGCACACATCCCTGGCGTACACCTCTCCTGATGGGTATGGACTCACTCAGTTTCTGACCCACCCTAACACGTGTCTCGTTATTAGTATACAGCAATTGGATTGCACGTAGCAAATTCTCATTTATCTCTTGCGACAGAAGCTTTGCCTATAGTCTCTTCCTAGGTACGATTGTGAATTATTGTGAATTTTTATGTCAATTTATTTTAAACTGTTTTATCTCTTTTGGAAGTCACCCCGAGATGCCGTCGGCATGAGGGGGTGGCATATAAATATGATAAAATAAATAAAATAAATAAAATAACATACCATCAACACAGTTCTTGGATAGATCTAGCCCTGTCTACTCAACACATTCAAAATACATGTTTCTTACGTGGCCTGCAGACCACAGTGGTGAGCGTTGGTTTGGAGAGGTTGGTACAGGTGGGGGTCCGGGGGTCCATACCCAGGAGAGGTGCCCCTTGTATCTGGATCTTTTGAGCGTGACAGTAAGGGTCAATAGCCCAGTGGTTCACTGCAAAGCAAGTGGCCAGTAGTGCTAAAGACATTTTGCCATGGTTTTAGCTTCTGTTTTATATCCCTCTGGGCTGGAGAATGTGATTGTGATGATTGTTCCTGGGTTCGGGTGGCCTCTGAGCGAGAAGACATTATGCTGGTATGCTTGGTGCAGGCCCTCTTGTTTTTAACTCGTGCGTTTCTGCTGACCACATTCTTATGCACATCTCAATCTTTATCTCTTTAGACTATTCAGGCCCCATCCCTCCAGGCGAGGCTGGACCTTCTGTGCTTCAGGGTGAGATTAGGGTCTTCCTCACACACCCTGGTGCCCTCAAGACTGTTAGCTAGCCGATACCCATGCTAGTGTGCCATTTAAGTTAAGAGTGTACATAATTGGGCTTGCACCTGCATATTGTTAACATTATTATCATTTTAAAATACTTTTTGCTTGAGAATATATCAAAATATTATCAAGCATCAAGAGGTTTTGCATTAGTCTGAAATGAAGCAAGAATTAGGATTTGGATGTGATTTTTTGTTTTTGAGAAATCTCATTTCAGCCCTAGGCTTAATGAAAAATCCACTTGAAGGCTCCCACTAACTTCAGTGGTCATTGCATCCATTCCAGAGGAAGATATAAGTAGAAATTTTCAGGTCCAGATTCAGAATTTCAGTTACAAATACAAAGTTCCCTCATCTTTTTGAATGGTATGAAGCTCAGACAAAGATCCAGTAGCTTGGTTCTGGGTTGTCAAATGGACAATCTCAGGAGACCAGGTGATGATGAATAAATGAATGGGCTTTATTTCCTGCTAGTGTAGAACTTCAGTACTTCTCTGCAAAAGCTCCTTGTGGTCCATTTACACAGTGGCTCTAATCTAGGCCGTCACAAAAAAACAATCAAATTTATCATCTCTGTAATAAGAGTAATTTATTATTTTATTCTGCATGACCTTATACTTAGTAGTTGTCTCTTTTGAATTTTGAATTTTATCTCCCATTTTGGTACCCAAAATGTATGGCATATTTCTTTTGACTATGGTGAATTCTTCATTGCTGTGAGGGTATGGACTAGATGACCCTTGGAATCCCTTCCAGACCTATGATTCCAAGACTCTTTGTCTATCAGCATGTTTTGACACCTTCGTAGGGGTGTGCATGTCATTTTCATTAGTACAATAACAATAGCAAAAATGGTCATTTTCATTATTGCAATAATGAAAACAACAACCAAGAATAATGACAACAAAAATGACAACCGAGAATACCGATAATGGTAATAAGAATGATTGTGGTATCGAAAATGGTAATGATATCTATAATGATACCGATAATGATATTGATAACAAAAACAATAACAAAAACAAAAATGATAAAAAACAATAACAAAAATGATATGAAAAACGATAACAAGAAACAAAAACAATGTCATTATCGCTGTTATTATTAGTGCTGCAATGCTGTGGCAGTTGGGTTTTGGAGGAAAACTGTGGAGAGGGGAGAAGGGAGCAGACATCTCGGAGTCTTAACAGGGTTGAACTCTTGAACTGTGGCCGTATTAGGAGGGGCAAGCAGCTCAGAAGTATCTGATGGATGTAGCACTGGCCAATGAGCATTGCGCAAACAGGCCCCAGCAATCTCATGGCCTTTGCAATTGCTCAATGCCCCAATCAAAGGGGCTCTGAGGGAGGGCACTTCAACCCTTTATAATGGGAGGGCCAGGTTTTTTCTCTCCATTCTGTGAGAACTCTGCTTGTCAGGTTGCTTGTCAGGTTGCTTGTCAGGTTGCGTTTATAGAACTGCTGTGCTTGCACATAAACAATCCTCCCTAGCCCTCATTGTATTATTTATTTATTGGGTATTGCTACCAATACCTTTCCTTCCTCATACCCTAAATTTTACCTTCTCCCTTTCTCTGCCCTCCTCCCCCCTGTATATTACCTACTACCTAGATAGGTAGTATAGATTATATATATATAATAAACATATAGATTAGATTAGAATAGTTATATAGATAATTGATTAGATAATAGATTTCCTTTCCCTTCTTGTCTCCTTTAGATTTAGATAGAAATTAGTTGTTCACAGGAATCAATAATGATACCAATACCAAAAATATTTTTTGTTTGAAACGGTACCGATATCAATAACGATAACAATCATGAATATCGACAATTATACTGATAATGAATATCGACAATGATATTGATACTGGTAACAAAAATGATAACAAAAATAATAACGATACCAAAAACGATGTTGTTAATGAAAATGACATTTTTGAATAATGAAAACAAAACCCGAAAATAACACAGGGGCATGGTGCACACCCCTACTTCGTAGATCTCCCTTTATGTAGATTATCTATTATGTAAGAGAGCTGAGGGATAAGTACAAAAATTGTGGAGGTTTAGTTTGACCTAATCTAGGGTAGCATCTGATGGTTGAATGTTTACTAACATTTTCTCAAAATTGCTCCATCCTCTTGGCCCTCTGCACCATTTGAGTTGTAGACAGACTTGTGAATATGCAAAATAATGAACTGATAAATTCTTGACCAAAACCAGAATTGAAAAAAAGAGAGAAGGTTTAAATATAATATCTCCATCGGATCCACTAATCAGTAATGAGCAGAGCTCAAAAACAGAGTGATAAGATTGTCAAGCAGAATTTCATTCTTCCTCCTCTGGGAGAAGATTGATGGTGACAAGCGCAGGAAATTACATCTAGGTTTTGTGTGTGGTGTGTTTTTTGGGTTGTTTTTTTTTTTACTTCTTTCAGCTTTTTCCGAGCCCAGGCTTGGCAAGTTCATAAAAAAAGAGCCAGAGTCCTAAAAAAGAAGTGTTGATGAGATGTGAGATTTGATCTGAAATGCTGAAGAACTTAGAATATCAAACTTGCAAGAATCTCGGCTGCCTCCTCAGAGGTGAGAAAAACAAACTTTTTTTCGTTAAAGGCAAAATACTTTCATGAACATGTGGAGGAGGAACATGGCATTTGTCACTCTGGATTAGACAATTTGTTAGTTGAGTCTTGCGTCCCACCTGTCTTTGGCAGTGACAGATGCCTGAGGGTGAAGGATGGACCAAAATGCACCACCTGCCTGGTTGGGCATTCAGCAACATAGAAGTTGGGAGTAAGATAATTTTCTGATCCCTGCTGACATCACTTAAAGGACGCATTCTTTATTAAAACTTTTTTTAAAATCTGATCCAGTAGTGCAAACCAAACACTGGGAAGTCCCAAGGTACAGCCTGGGTACCACCTCCGTATGCATCAATTGTTGCTTGCACAACCCCATTGCCCAAGATGCCCGACTTGGGATGGGGGTGTATGGTTTGTTCCAGTTGTTTTGTTCCAGTTGGTGTTCCCTAGTGAAGCCCCATGAGCAGAGGCAAATGATGTGCCACACAGATCTGGGACCACAGCAGGCCTACAGATTAACTGGCTGCACCAACCTCAGCTCCTGGGAAGGCTTAAGCACTGGGCCACTCCCCCCGCCCTTACACTACCCCGTCCCCATCTCATAAGGAGATGTCTCACCATTCTCGGATGTCTACTTCCTCAATTACAAATTTTCCACTGAATCATTGACACAGGAATCACCAGCATAGCTTGGCTGATTCCCTCCACTCCATAAGGGAAACAAAAGACTTTCTCAAGACTCTTCTTCAACTTTCCCAAATAGAGCCTGATGTCCAGGGCAGACAGGTGCACTCTGTCATCCATGTGATGCTTATATCACACCTGAAAAACCTGTGCATGAATGACACAGCTGCTAGCTTGGGATTGTGCCTGTCTATCAGTCTCTTGGTTTGCCTTTTGGAGGCTTTATTGACCTTCTTTGGGTCATCAGCACCCCGCCATACCCTTCTTTCCAGAACCCTCAAAGAGTCCCAATATCCAAGACTCCACAGCTCCTCAGGCATTAGCTCTGATGTCGTGCTGGCTCCAAGGGCCAAGAAGTGGAAACGCTTCATCTGAGAAAGAGAAAGGGCACCAGCTATGCCACGGTTAACTCCTGGAACATTTCAGGAAAATAATGTTATTCCTTAGGCAGTTAATCACAAATATCCTGACTAGACTCATCACCCACAGGGACTTGGGTAACGAGTTGATAATATGCACCACTTCCATGTTATCAAAGAAGTCCTTCTTATTAGCAAAATCAGTTGCCCACAGCCAGACCGCTACTACAATAGGGAAGACCTCTAAGAAGGTAAAATCTCTGGTGATCCCATCTAACCCCCATGCCGGATACCACTGTTAGGCAAACCAATGACCTCAGAAATACAACCCAAAACTGTTACCCTCAGCGCTATCAGATTGTACTTGGAGTTCCCCATCAAGCAGCACTCTATCCCACCCAAACCTAACCACATTATAATCCACTAAGAATGTATTCTAAATCCCCAGATGTTCCCTCATTTCCTATGTGACCCGCACATGGTGACCAGGAGGCACGTTCCTGGAAACGTAGACATCCAGGTGGGAGAGGAAAGCTCGTCCTGGAGTCACCACTGAGAAAACAAAGTTCAGAGCTCCAACTGGTGACTGTAACTGTCTTGACAGTGACTTTAGGGGCTGCCATGCATATACAAATCCCCTCCCAGGGGGCAGCTAGGTTTTCAGATGGTAACTAGGACATGGTGTGCACTGTCTCCAACTCTATCCCCAGATAGGTCAATACAATTGGCCCTGTAAGTCAACACCAAGCAGATTAAAGTCATCTGGGTGAACAAGAAGCAGACAGAAAGCAGACTTTGAATCACTCTTTGCCAAATGTGCTCCCCTGCCACACACTTTCACCATCTTGACCACAGTCACCATCTTGACCACACAGCTTGGGAGGTGGGGTGGTGGAGGAGGTATATATTCACCAAACTCCCCTTAGGGTAGGAGAGGTGGCAAATAAGGCAAAACTCATGAGGGGCCTTTTTAAAAAACAACAACATCCAGGTTGGAAACTCGCAAATCAGGCACAGGTGAGTTGAATGGCCCTGCAACTACCTTCCTTGACATCCTCATGTATCTTAGTACACAATATGTGTTCCGTCCCATTGACAGACTTATAATTGACTGCCCTCTTGTGCACTCTAGGACCTACAGCTGGTATCGGAAAACCCTCTCGGAACCCCTGGATAATGTAGTTGACCACAGTACAGTTGGGGTAGTATCTCATGGCCTACTCAAGGGCCTCATGTTATACTGGAGTTTGTGCTCTTCCCAGCACTCTGGGTGCCAGGAGAGGGGCTGCCTTGTGCAGGGGGCGCACTATCTTGCTTACTCCAGTTCCAATACTGCCTGTACTTGCTGCAGCTGGAGGCTGCATGCTGGTCAAAACAGTGGGTGCAGCAGTGACAGTATCTACAGGAGGCTCGCATTGTTGTAGTCAAAGCACACTACCCCAAATGAACGCACTATGTGGCCATTGGTCAGGGTGGGATCATGAGACCCAAAGTCCTCACATGCCCACTGTCTGAATATGGGCTGCTCTGTGAGTTACTCATATACTCTGACAAAAGGTCAGCCCGGTGTAATCCAGGCTTGATCACTACTCTCTGCCTAAACTAGGATTGAAACTTGCCCTTGCGTTCTCACATAATCTTGGCGAGAAACAGCTTCTCACCAGGATTATGTGAGAACGAGTCAAGAATTGGCCGATTCGCGACCCATTCTGGCACTAAATTTTCACAGCTGAAAACCGGAACTACACATGAGCAAAATTACTGCTACAGCCATTCTGTACATGCACGGGCCCCAGAAGCCATTTTCTGCATGCACAGTGCTGGTTTTAGGGTGTTAGGGTTTCTGGAGAACCCTCAAAAATGGCACTGCACATGTGCAAAATGGCTGCCAGGGCCTGCACATGCACAGAATTACCATAGTGGCCATTTTTGAATGTGCAGTGCCATTTTATCTCGTGAGATTCTCGCATACCCCGGTGAGAACGTGTGAGATCTTGCTGGGGTTCGCGAGAATCTTACAAGCTTCTCGTGCCCTTCATCTCTAGCATAAACACCTCATCATAGCACCTCATCATAGGGCTCCCTGAATCATAGGCCCACCACACTATGTCCCCATACTTGACTAGCTTGGCTCCCCACTTGGGAAGGCCTGGAGGATCACCCTATTCAAGACGGTGTAGCCAGTTGCTTACTCACAAGTAATGTTTCCATCCCAAGGAATGGAGGCTTAGTGTCTGGAGAGTCTGGAGAGTACTTGGTCAAGGGTGCCTTCCTCAGAAGGGGAGAAAGGGAGGGTGGACGTGGCCCCCAGCAGCTACTAGACAAGTCCCAGCTGCCAGTTCAGCCCTAGCACCATTCCGGTCATCCTCACTTGCCTTCTACAGGTGCTGGGCTTGTTTGCAGCTCACACTATTTACTCTTTTCTTCCATGGATTGTCTGCCTCAACCAGGTTTGACCAGTCGGGTAGGTGATCTGATTTGTTCTTTTTTCAGCCCCTGTGCCCCTGGGAAATGTAGTGCTGGAGGCTGGAAAACACGACTTCACTCCATACATGCTTGCCAGAATTTAGACTATAACGCCCAGCATGTAGCAGGGTCCATCGTTCATATGACATCACCCATAGAAACCTGGAAGTCATCTATGGAAGATGTCATACAAGTGACAGACCCTGCTGCATGTTGGGAGTTGTAGGCTGGCAAGCATGTATGGGGTGAAGTAGTGTTTTCCAGTCCTCAGTCTTCAGACGTGACTGTGTTGGGGCTAGGGATGAGTTGGCAGCTGGAGAATGGGCTAGTAGCCACTGAGGGGTTCATCCACCTCTGTCTCCTCTCTTCCAAGTTACAAAAAAACCCACCTAAGCATCTGTTGAGACGGTTGTTGGTATTCAGATCTTTTGGTACTCAGTTTTATTTATTTATTTATTTATTTATTCATATAACTTAGACCTCACCCCTTCTGCTAAAGCAGCTCGGGACAGCTAACAAAGCATAAAATACAGTAAAAATATAATAATAAAACAAATATAATATAAATACACAGTAAAACATTCCCATCAGAGCACAACAGTCCTCCCTCCCTAACCCAGTCCCCCCACCCTTCACCCATCTCCCTCACTGAAAGCCTGGCAGAATAGTCAGATCTTATATCTTCATCAAAAGGAGGGGTGGTTTGGGACCACCCAGGAATCTGCCGGGAGGGAGTTACACAGCCTTGGTGCAGCCACCAAAAATGCCCTCTCCATAGTCTCCTCCGGGAGACTTTGAGAAAGGTGCCCCTGGTCGACCATAGGGGTCAATCCAGAGCCCAGGGAGCAAGGCGGTCCTGCAGGTAGGTAGGACCTAGGCCATATATGGCTTTATATCTAAGCACCAGCACCTTGAATCATGCACAAAAGATTATAGGCAGTTCAAAGAAAAGAACACTGGTGTACTATGCTCCCATTGACCCGTCCCTGTGAGGTGATGGGCCGCCACATTCTGCACCAGCTGCAGTCTCCAAACTGTCACCATGGGTAGCACCACGTAAAGCACATTACAATAGTCCAGTCCTGAGGTGATGAAAGCATGGATGATAGTGGCCAGGTCGGAGTCAGAGACATATGGTCAAAGCTACTGCACCAGATGTAACTGGAGGAATGTACTCCTCGCCACAGCATCCACATGGACATCCAGGCAGAGCTGAAAGTTGAGGAGCACTCTCAGAGTATGAACATGGGGACTCAACGGGGGGTAAAACCCTTCAATGATAGGAGACACCACCCCACTAGCATCACCTCTGTCTTGTCAGGATTCAACCTCAGTCGACTCACCCTCATCCAGTCCCCCACAGCTGTCAGACACTGAGTAAGAACCAAGACTGCCGGGTCTGGGTCAGATGAAAATGAGAGGCAGAGTTGGGTGTCATCAGCATACTGATGACACTGAACATCCACCTTCGAATGACCTCGCTCAGTGGCTGCATATACACATTAAACAGGATTGGGTTTAGAGTGGAGCTTTGTGGGTCTACACATGAGAGGTCTCGGGGAGATGAAAGTTCTTGAGCACCACCCGCTGAGTTATTCCAGCCAAGGAGGCATTAAAGAACAATCCTGCCCACCCCAGCATGATTCTGCAAGTGAGTTACCAACATTTCCTGTTCAACAGTATCAAATGCAGACAACGGATCTAATAGAATCAGCAGGGTCAAGTGACCCTGGTCCAATTCCCATTGGAGGTTGTTGACCAAAGTCACAAGCAGAGTCTGTGTCATAACTCAGGCAAAAGTTGGACTGTGAGGGAGTCAGATAACCGATATGGTCCCGATACCCCTGCAGTTCCCGAGCCACAACCTGTGCAATAACTTTTTCTAAAAAGGGAATGTTAGAGACTAGCCGATAACTGCTGAGGAAATTAATGTCAAGGAACATTAGCCGAGAATAATACTATTCTGCTTGGTTTACTGAATAAAACAGAGTACCGACTTTCAGCTCTACTCCTGATGGTTATGACAACCAAGAGGTGGTGCTTTATGGGGGTTAGGTGTATGTGGACACCTGCCCTGCACCCTGGCCAAGAAACCCATGCAGCCCTAACCCAATATAAACTTTGGGGGTTAGATGGGCCTAGGGCATGGTATCTGGTAGCCCCTCTATACCCCATGATCTGAGTCTGCAACCTGTGGACTCTTGTAGTCCATATGGTACTCATCCACGTATGCAGGAGGGTCACAAGGCTTGTTACCTGGCTCAGAGAGTACAGGTTAAGGGGACTGAGGTGGAAAAATACAGAAAGCCCAGCTAAGAACAGTTATGAAGTGTGCTATGTGTCAGCAAGAAGGAACATTACTGATAAGAATGAACAGGATGGGCCTAGGAGTAGAATGGAATGCAGGGAGCAGATTGCTTGAGTGTAACCAAATGTACTGTCTTAACTAGAGGAAAGGTCATGATGAGTTGGCAAGTGGAAAAACCCAGCTAGATAACTGTATATGCGCATGTGTGAAGCACAGTTTTGCATTTTTGTATAAAAGCTTGCTGAACTGTCCCAAGGGGGCAGCACTCCTTTGCAGTGTCGGCCCAACGCGTTGTATGCTGAATAAACTAATGATAGTTACCCAGACTCTGTGTACAGCCTCAAATTGGTGAGCCCACCCGAACCCAGTGGATCTAGAGGAAAATCCACGACAGGATCTTTTGGTAAGCCCGTCCAGGTATTGATCAAAGACCTCCATGCGCTCCAGGATGGAAGCCAACAGCTTTCCTACCTTGATCCCTCTGCCTTGCAGGGACATTGGTGTGCAGGGAACCTTTGTCACTAAAACAAGAAGATGGCATATGCTGCCAGACACTGCACCTGGACTGGTCAGGCTGAAGGGCCTGGGTGTCCTTCTCTACTAGTTCATGATCCCACACTGGGGTCCCCGATACTTGCCTGAGTCATGGGGTGGGGGAAATGGCCACCCCCTCCATTCTCTCCTGGATGGAGATCAGGATGGCCTTGGGTCCCTTTGGAGGGAGCAGTTGGAGGTTCATTGCCCCTTGGGCCATCCTGAGGTGGGGCATGCTACCTCAGGAAACATGGAGCCCTTCCTGTTTCCTGGTACTGCATGAGGGGTGAGGAGGCCACTAATCCAAAGTCTTCCTGGCTTTCTGGTTCCCTGCCTGGGCCTGTGGGCCCTCAAGCCTGACTCTGAGACAGCTTCCTTCCTGCTGCAATGGGGGGGGGGGAAGTAGGTGGAGGTGGCGACTCAGGTTAGAGAGGAGAACACAAGAGATGCCACCTGCCAGGCACAGTTTGTGGGGGGGGATTGGATGCTTGTTAAAGAAGCCCAGATTATTCACGAGCTGGCTCCCCAAGCTGTTTTGGGCCTCCAGGCATGCACCGCCACCAAGCTGAGCCCTCCTCTGTTCATGGTGCGATGTGTGGGCCCGTAGGCTCTGTCCCACTCCCATGCAACCCACAGGGCTGTGAGAGGTTGCTCATGTGTCCAGCTCATCTGAAAGTGCCAACCCAAGTGGATGAGTTGGCAGGAAATATTAAAATGGCACTGGGAAGCCCCCCAAGATACAACTTCCTTTGCACGAAAAGCAGGATTTGCTAGGCAACTCTGGCTGGGCTACAAAACCCAGCTGCCCTCCCAAAAGTCTCAGCTCTTTTCTCCTTACTGGAGTGGAACAAAGGTCACCACTCCCCTCCAAGTCTGGGGAGAGGGGGGTGGAGAGAGCTTCTACACTTGCTTGCTATTTAATCCACTGTTATGTTAAATGTACAAAGCTAAAACAGGAGCCCGATCAGTTTTCATTAGGCACTTCATAATGTTAAATAAGACAGTGGAGTCCCTGGTGATTTTACTTGATCCCATCTAAAATAAAAGCCCCACTCTCTCCATTCTGTACACCATATGTGGATTGTTCCTTATTTCCCACCAGGGAAGAACAATTGATTAAATTTCTCCTTAAAAATTCTAATGACAATTTTGTGTTTTCTATTAGAAGTATCCTATGCTTAAATTACTGTATCTCCAGTCACACTGCTTCCCTGCAAATTATTTCATTGTCAAATAAATGATTCCTATAGAGATGTGATTTAGCAACAAAAGAATTTCACCAATGCTAAAAATAATGTGATGCAAGGGATAATGTATAGTCAAGTTCTTAATTGCATTTTCAAGAACTAACTTTGATTGCATATAAATAGCTATAAAGCAAATTCATCTGCTGATCTGAGAAACACATGTACAAGGAATAAAATAAACGGTGTGCCTTCCGGCAGTGCTGCACACACATGCCACAGGTCACATGCCAAAGGGCCGCTGCTAAAGGACCCTTTGGTGGGGTCCTTAGGCGGCAACCAGGTAGTTGGACTGGTATGCTGGCCAGTGATAAATTTATTGGTGCAGCTTTTGGTTTGTTGTAAGGGTGGGTGGTAGGGGAGTGCAATTCGTTTTCATTATTATCATAACAAAAAAAGTGCTAACTTTCATCCACATTCAATGGGAGATAGAGAAGTTACAGCCACGATCATATATGCAGATTTTTTTTGCAAAATTACACAATTAAACTGCTTCTAAAATCAGGTTACTTTAGCCAATATTTCTGAAATTTGATACACTTGATGCCTTTTATTGGAGGTACAATCCTTCCAAGTTTCATCCAAACATAATAAACAACAAAAAAGTTACAGCCAAAAATGCGTTTTCAATTGAAACCAATGTAATTTGAAAACAAAAGTAAAAACAAAAACGAAAATTTGATATTTATGAAAATTAAAATGAAATATTTAAATAAAAAAAACCAAAAAGCAATAATGATAAACGACATGGGTCCCCGGTGCACACCTATAGTCGGTGAGTTGTAGAAGATGTTTATTTTGGGGGGAGATTTTAGGGATGTTTCTCCCCACCCCCAGTGAGAGTGGAAGGACTGGGTTAGGGAGGGAGGTGGGGGTCTTTCCCCTCAGTGAGAGGTAGGGATGGGCGAACAGAATGTGGTTCGGATATTCGGATGTTCAGTTGTTCGGTTCGAAACCCGAGTTCGGGTTCGGTGGTTTGGTTCAGCCGAGTTCGGGTTGGCCGAACAGTCAAAAATAACACTATTAAAACCAAAAACGAAACAAAACCAAAACCGGAACTTAACCAAAACTTGATTTCCCCCCCCCCCCCTGAAATGACGTTTTTCCTGCCCCTGAACTCATACGAACTCATACGAACACAACCAAACTGTTCGGTCATTCGAGAGTTCAGTTCGGATGTTCAGTTCGGATCATTGGAGTTGTGCTGAGCCGGGGGTATTATGATCCTGCTGGGATGCTTGTTAAATCTGTGAAACGAGACAGGTGTTTTTTATGTGTCCCTCTTACAGGCCCCATGCCTGGGTCTGATGCGGTTTAATGTGAGGTTGGTTGTAAATAAGTCAACAACGGTCCTGGAATTAATCCTGGACCAGACAGCCGATCTTGTGTGCATCATGGTGACCTGGACACTGAGTCTGGGTCTATTTTGGACGACCATGTTTCAGCTGGGTACTTCATACAGCATCAGCCAAAGGGGCAGGGTGGGGGTGTAGTCATTTCTTTTAAAGATACATGGACTGCGAGGCGGTATCCTGTGCAAACTATCCTAGGAATTAAGGGCCTCCATCTGGTGATTGATTTGTCTGGAGGTAGGGGTGAAATGACAAGAGGCAACAGCAGCTCTTTTTGTCAGCCATATCCAATCCAACACTGCCTTCATGTTCACGGCAAACCCCACTGAAGCAGCAGCACCTACTGATATTTTCTGCTGCTTTCCGCTCCAGCATATCGCTGTTCTCATTCTTTTTGAAAGTTTCTGAGACTTTTGTGGACTTCTGTGAACTGTCGTAAACTTCCGGGAACTTCCGTATACCTTTGTAAAATTATGTATATTGCGGTGAACTTGCGTAAATTACTGTGAACTGTCATAAATTTTGGTGAACTGTCTTAAATTACTGTGATCTCTCAGAATGTGCTGTGGGTACTGTTTTGTGATTGGTGGATCAGATGTGAGCCCTGCTTTTTATGGTTGTACTGGCTGTCCTTTCTGCTTGAACTAACACATGGGTATAAAGGTAGTTCTCCCTTTATTCCATCTCTTTCTATTTGACTTCTGCTGCAGTGCCGAGGGCTCGCTCATTCAACCCCTGCATACTAGAGCTACGCCATCTAAGATAAGAAAACAGATCATTTGGATCCATACCTGGTAAGTTGCTTTGTTATTCAATTGTATGAGACAGCATAAAATTAACCTGATCATATTATACATGCCATTGACTGCAGCACAGCAGCCAGCACAGCACTCATGCACTGCTTAGCATATATTTTTTTTCCTTTTGAGGATATTTTTGACCAAGGAAATTCTGCTAGCATGGGGCAATTTGGGCTTAAATTAGAGAGGAAGGAATAAATGCAGTTTTCTTCTATGAAAGAAGGCCCCCTGTCCCCACTAACAACTTAATCCTCAAAGTGCTCTACCAGAGCAAGTCCCATTCACATGAAGAGGGATTGTTTTGTGCGTCCAACAATTTGAGGACTGAGTTGTGTAAATTGTTATAGTGGAAAACAAGCCACAGGTGAATTCCTCCCTTGCAGGTTCAGTTTGCAAACCAGTCTAGGGGTGGGACATCTGGCAAAAACCCGGTTACCGGTTTTACTGGTTACCGGTTTACAAAAAAACGGTTTACCGGATTAAAACCGGTTTACCGGTACTGAATTTATTCAATTGATTTCAATGGGGAACTGTCCCCATTGAAATCAATGGGGAAAGAAACCAATACCTCCCCCCTCCCCCTCCCAGGCTGTGTGGGTGGAAGGGGAGGCACCCCCCACCCACCCTGCCCAGCCTGGATTTATTTTTTTATTTTTTTTTACCCCTAAGTCCCTACTAGTGCGGGCTCCGGGCTGCCGCCAGAGACCCAGAGCCCGCACCAGCATGTACTAGGGTGATCCATGGGGTGGGGGGTGGTTTAACACCCCCCACCCCAGTGATCACCCTACCTCCCCACCCAGGGATCGCCTACCTTTGGCGCTCTGGGTGGCGGCGGTGGCGGTGGCGGTGGCGGTGGCGGTGGCGGTGGTGGCAGAGGCAGAGGCGGCAGCACGGCAGTCCAGCAGCTTCAGCACTGGCTGGTGGCTTCAGCGCTTTCTAGGCCTTCCGGGGAAACCCAGAAGTTCCCCAGAAGGCCTAGTAAGCGCTGAAGCCACCAGCCAGCACTGAAGCTGCCGGACCACCATGCTGCCACTGCTGCCCAGAGCGCCAAAGGTAGGCGATCCCTGGGTGGGGAGGTAGGGTGATCCCTGGGGTGGGGTGTGTGTTAAACCACCCCCACCCCAGGGATCACCCTAGTAACACAGTACCTACCTACTGGTGCGGGCTCTAGGTCGCCGGTGGCAGCCTGTAGCCTGCACTAGCAGGGACTTCGGGGAAAATTGGTTTTTTTTTTAAATCCAGGCTGGGCAGGGTGGGTGGGGGGTGTCCCACCTTCCACCCGCACAGCCTGGACTGGGGAGGGAAAGTGGTTGGGGGTTTTTTTGGTTTTTTTTTACATTCCGGCCATTCATTTCAATGGCCAAAAGGTAAAAAAATCCAGCACGGGGAACCGGTACCAGTACCCACAAATACCGGAGTAATCCGATACTGCCGGTACAGCAAAATACCAGCAGTATCAGATACCAGATGTACCGAACTTCCCACCCCTACAAACTACGTGTGAAAACAGTTTGCAGCTATATGTTCAGCTATGTATCCAGGCAATTTATGAGGAATACATATTGCAGGGCCTGCATTATGACCTATTGCACCTATACAGGCCCTGCAACATGTATTTTTCATAAGTGGCCTGGACAAATATACATAGGTTCCAAGCAATCATCAATCCTACCTCCCCAAAATGGAAGGCCTGCGGGCAGCATTGGGCGGCAGTGGGAACTTATTTTTCAAGTTGCATTTATACTTGGCTTTCACATTACACCTTTGGTATTTATTTCTTTGTTTCTTTATACATGCTGTTGCTGACTCACTGAAGTGTCATAAATGTTGCTAAAACTGCCGTAACTTCCACAAATTTCCATAATCTATCGAAAACTGCTGGAAATTTTTGTGAAGTATCGTAAATTGCTGTTTGTTACCATCAGTCTGGCAGGAGACAAGCTAAAAAAGCGGCAGCCTAAAAGAGACCGGCAAACAATGCTACCACTTCAGGCCTAGCTGGAGGCAGATTGGGGTTGCTGCTTGTATAATGTGCACCTACCTGTACAACAGCATTTCTACACATTCTAGTGGAGCTCGTGTCGGAGGTCGTCTTGCGGTCCCCGAAGATGGCTGTCTTGGGGTACTTCAGCATTCACACTGATGCTGGCCTTGGGTGAGTGGAGCATGAGTTCATGGCTGCCATGGCAACCATGAGACTGTCTCAGTTGGTTGTGGACCCAATTCATGTTGGGAGGCATACCCTAGACCTGATATTTTGCACAGGCCTTGACATGGGGGATCCGTCGGTGGAGGAGGTGTCAACTGTGCCCTTTTCATGGATGGATCATTACCTCCTCCAGGTCAGTTTCTTGGCACATGTCTGCCCCCAGAAGGGTGCAGAACCAGTTTGGTTGGTTCACCCCCGGAGACTACCAGAAAAGTTACTGAATGCTCTGGGGGAGTTACCCTCTGATACCAATGACCGTCCGCTCGATGGTCTTGTGACTTTTTGGAATACTCTGCTAACTGAGGCCATTGACTGCACAGCTCCCATGCATCCACTTCCTGATCGCCAACAACACAGGTCCTCCTGGTTTATGGAGGACCTGCAGCGGATGAAGCGAGAAGGACGGTGGTTGGAGCAACAGTGGCGGCATTATCATACTGAAGCCGAACAATTGTGGCATAGAGTCAGTTTATGGACCTATGCCATAGCTGTGTGGGCATCAAAGAAGAGGTTATTTGCTGCTCTCATAGCATCTGCAAAGTCGCATCCAGCAGAGCTTTTCCAGGTAGTGAGGTGAGTGGTCACTCTGGCCTCCCTCTGCATAGAAATGGAATGTTCCAATGCCCACTGTGACACTTTTTAAAACTTTTTTTGTGGATAAAATCACCCATATTCATCACTATTTCAATACCACATTTTCAGCAATAGGGGAATCAGAGGAATTGGAAGCCCCACCTTGTCCTATTTTATAAGATCAGTTCCAGTGGGTGTCACACGCTGATGTGGAGGATGTCTTGGGGGCTGTCACAACCACCTGTTGTGAACTAGATCAATGCCCATCCTGGCTGGTTAAGGCCAGCCAGGAGTAATTGGGGCTATTGCTGGCAGGGGTGGTCAGTGCCTCCCTTAGGGAGGGCAGAGTGCTGGGCTGCCTCAAAGAGGTGGTGGTGCAGCTTCTGCTTAAAAAACCATCACTGGACATTGACTTTCTGGCCAGTTATCACTCTGTCTCTAACCTTCCCTATTTAGGGAAGATTACTGAACAGGTGGTGGCTTGGCAGCTCTAGGGGCATCTGGATCATGTCAGTTTTCTGGATCCCTCATAGTCCAGTTTTCATCTGGGTTTTGGCACTGAGTCTGCACTTGTGTCTTTATTTGATGACCTCCGCCATGAATTGGACAAGGGTCATTCGACCTTGCTGATCCTGTTAGATCTTTCTGCCACATTTGATACCATTGATCGTGAGAGTTTGGTGACTTGTCTGAGTGACTGAGCTTGGTTGGGAAGGACTGTTCTTTAATGGTTCTGTTCCTTCCTCACCAGAAAACACAGCGTGTGGTGTTGAGTGACTGTTCATCTTCTCCCTGGGACCTCATGTGTGGAGTCCTGCAGGAATCAATTTTGTCCCCTCTCTTGTTCAATGTGTACATGCAGCCTCTGGGTGAGGTCATTAGAATGTTTGTTATGCAGTGTCATCAGTACGTTGATGACACCAGGCTGAGTTTACCTCTCTTTTTCAACCGACCCAGACCCGGCAGTCTTGGTGCTTACCCAATGTTTGGAGGCTGTGGGGGACCGTATGAGGGTGAACCATCTGAAGCTGAATTCCAACAGGATGGAGGTGATGCCGGTAGGTAGGGCTGTGGGACTGGTGGCACCCATCATTGATGGGGTCTACCCTCTGTTAGTTCTAGGGATGTGCAAACAGAGTTTGGGGGTTCAGAGTTTGGTCCAAACTCAGGGTGTTTGGATCATTTGCGAACACCCCAAACCCGAGCTGCCCACCGCCCGAACCAGGGGGTGGGGGACAGGAGGGAATCCAGTTTTCCCTCCCCTCTTCCCCCTCCAGGCTGCGTGGGTGGAAGGGGCGCTGGGCCTCACCTTCCCCCCCCTACCCAGCCTGGTAAAAAAATTTTTTAAAACAAACAACCCACACCCACACCCCCGGGAATCAACCTACCTGGTGGTGCCGGGGCTTTGGCCCTGGGTTTGGCCTCAGCGGCGGCAGCGGTTCCGGCTCCGGAGGTGGTCCTGAGTGCTTCAGGTCTCTTCTAGACCTTCTGGGAACTGAAGGAGGGCTTCTGGTCCCTCACTGGCAGCAGTGGCAGGTCCAGCTCCAGCGGTGCTCCGGAGTGCTTCAGGCCTCTTCTAGGCCTTCCAGGAACTGGAGGACCAGCTCCTCCCTTTCAGTTGTGATGGTTATGGGAAAGGCCGGGGGAGTGGTGGCTCCCATCACTGATGGGATACGTCCTGCCCTGGTATCTCAGGTCTGGGGTGCTCCTGGACCCGCAGCTCTGCCTGGACGCCCAGGTGGTGGCTGTGGTGAAAGGGGCATTTTGCCAATTACATCTGGTACGTTGGCTTTGGCCATGTCTTGGACTCAGACCTAGCCATGATCATCCATGCTTTTATTACCTCGAAGTTGGACTACTGCAATGCACTCTACGTGGGGCCACCCTTGGTGCTGGTTTGGAGGCTGCAGCTGGTGCAGAATGCGGCGGCTCGTCTCCTAATGGGGATGAGCTGACGCAAGCATATTACACCAGTGTTTCGCTCTCTGAATTGGCTGCCTATAGTCTTCTGGACCCAATTCAAGGTGTTGGTGTTGACCTTTAAAGCCCTGGGCCCTGTCTACTGGTGGGACTGCCTCACCCTTGGGGTACTGGATTGGCCCCTGCGGTTGGCCGGGGGCACCCTCCTCGAGGTCCCCCGGGTTTCTTGGGTGTCGACCTTGCATAGGGTGTTCTCTGTGGCTGCACCACAGTTGTGGAACTCCCTCCTATTGGAGGTCCACCTGATTACTGACCTCCCCTCTTTCCATAGACAATGTAAGACCTGGCTGTTCTGATGTACTTTTCCTGAGGGAGAGGGGGTGGGTGGGTTGGGTTAGGGTGGGGTGTGTGTTTTTATATTGTGTTTTAATAGTGTTTTAAAGTATTGCTGCTTTGAATTGTTTTAGTATGTTGTTAGCTGCGCCGAGATGCTTTTAGGAGGAGGGGGTGGCATATAAATTTTATTATAAATAAAATAAAATAAAAATAAATAAAAAAATAAAATAAAACATTTTCAGTTTCCATAAGTTCTCATCCTTCTATCAAGCAGTTTGTAGGGGTGTACAATTTGTTTTCAGTTTTTTAGTTACTAAAACAAATTGAGCCCAATTCATTTTAGTAACTAAAGATACGAAAACAGATGACTAAGCAAGCAACTGTTGTTTGCTTTTATCCATTTTTGTTTTTATAAATAGTAACTAAAGATACGAAAACAGATGACTAAGCAAGCAATTGTTGTTTGCTTTCATCCATTTTTGTTTTTACAAAATACAAGTATAAATACGAAAATAAAATTTAAAGAAATCACTGTGTATGCTCAAAATGGCATGCACATTTTTTTCCAAAGTGGCTCTGACAGTATTGGTATTATTTTGGAAAAGCCTGTGCATGAGCAGTGGCCAATTTGTAGTGCTTTTAAAAAAAAATTAGTTTTTTAAAAAATGACACCTCCGAAAAAGCCCCCAAAGGGTTTTTGGTAAATAAAAACAAAAACTAACACAAAAAATGAATGGGGTGACTTCTGCTCATCCCTAAATTTGTTGAATGCTGTTTTGGTGAGGCTTATGCAATATTTAACAAAGCCAAAATTCAAACATGTGGAGAAGTGTCTTACGGGCCTAATCTAAGGGTATTTTCATACGTTACGAGATCATGCTCAACCACAGTGATCCACGCTCAATCCCGCGGCGGGGCCAAAGAGCCCTGGACATCTGTTCGGCGCGCGCCAGATGTTCATCACGCTCAATACCCACATGGGGTCAATTTCAACCACGCTTCCCGGGCTAGCCCGGGGAATATCCCGGGAAGCGTGGTCAAACAGAACCCCACCGGGAACCAACGAAAAGTAACATATGGACACCAACCACCGGGCGGAAGCAAAGGAAACGAGCCAAAGCCGGGGCCAAGGCACACAGCGTCACTGCCGGGCAACCAGGAACAACACAACCACCGGAGGGAGATTTAAAGCAAAATCAGCAGCAAGCTAGCATGGCGGGATGGAGCGAGGAGGGAGGCGGAAGAGAGCAGAGGGAGAGAAAGTGACAGTGGTGGTGCAGGAGGCGGAGGAGGTGGAGGCAGGGGCAGCGATGGAGGTGGAGGGGGCACAGGCGGAGGAGGGGGGCACGCGGGTGCAGCCGACCAGGGAGGTGGCCCAGGGACAACACCCACAGCTGCACGCGGGACGCAACACCCCGAGGACAGCAGCCGGAACGGGCCCGGAGGGACCACCAAGGAAACGGGTAAGCGGAACCAAGGGAAGGGGGACAGGGGCAGGCCCGGGGGACCAAGAGGGGGGCCAGGGGAGCCCAGAGAGGGGGCCCCACCGGCACCCAACCAACCACTCCCCTCCTACTGTCCCCACAGACACGGAAAATGGCCCAGGCGGACGAGCCCCTGGAGGATACCAGCCCTGCGCAGGTGGAGGCCCACCCGGAGGAGGAGGAGGAGCAGGAGCAGGAGGAGGAACAGCAGTGGGAATGCCAGAAGAAGGTGTACCACCAAGGGGTCCAGTGGGGCCTCCAGGAGACCAGGGACTTCATCCGCATCTGGGGGACCCTGGAGTACCAGCTAGAGCTCACCATCAACCAGCAAAACGAGCATGTGAACCGGGACATAGTGTGGGACATGGAGGTGGCAGGGCATCAGCGCACAGTGGCACAGTGCCGCTCCAAGGCCAAGGAACTCAAGAGGGGGTACAAGACCATCCGGGACAACAACAGGCAGTCCGGACACGGGGCCCGGACCGCCCCCTACTATGATGCCCTGGACCGCATCCTACATATGAAGGGGTCCATAGTCGCCCCACGACTTGTGGGGAGTGCTGTGGTCCAGGTCAGGGAAAGTACCGAGGTACCCCCTCCCCTCGCCACCCTCCCGCCAGACACGAGCTCCGGGGCCCTGGACTCCCAGGAGGAGGGCCCTGGGACCGCAGGCACCAGCAGGGCCCCCCCCC
>QEPC01012945.1:53319-84145 GCA_003113815.1 Sphenodon punctatus | reverse complement strand
GGGGGGAGCTACACACACATAAATAAAACATAAAATAAATAAAATAAATATCTTCCACTACTCCATTTCACAATGTGAAATGAGAAGCACATACCCTGACCATTTCCTGAATTCTGTATGCAACCAGATTCTCTCTTACTAAGAAGATCAAAGAGAAAGCCCCGTCAACGCAGTTGCAAGCCAGAGGAAATTGCCCCAAAAATTTCAATTGAAATCAATGGAACTCTCAATTAAGAACGTTAGCTCCGCCTTAACTAATGGGGCCACTAGCGTGGCTCCATAATTTATTTTAAAGGTTTTCCTACCCCGCTCCTCCTGCCACAGGCAGCTCGGGGCGGCTTACAATAACAACTAGATAACAATAACAACATGATCTTCAGTCATGGATCAGATACACAAGAGTCTATCTTGAACCTGACTCCTGCTTTGTATGTAAGGCTAACCCTATTGCTTAACCTTTCTTATGCCCACTCAGCCTCCATCCATATTTCTCTTTTGAGCACAGTAGCCAAGTGTCCTTGCCATAATCCAGAGATTCCCAAAATGTGGGTGTAGTAGGGTGGTCCTTGGGGTTAAATCTTCAGAATCCATACCCCAATGAGCCAGCCCAGTGGGATCTTCATCACAAGTGTCCTTTATTTACAGAGCTCGATGTCTTCATCCATCACCACGTATATATACAATTGCAGTCCAGTCATGTGGGGTCTTGCCCTCTGGCTAGGCACAGTCCCTCCTAAAGCCAGGCACCATCCTCCTACATAATCCCTGGTTAATTTCTTTGACTCTGGCCTCCTTTGCCAGGCACAGTCCCTCATGTAACCAGATAACCAGCTCCTCTTAGATGGGTACCTGCCATCCAGATCCCACTGACCAGTCACAATCCTTCCAACAGCCATCTGCGAGGCAGAGCCCTCCCTGACTCCTGTGTCAGGGCCCCTGAGCTCTCAGGCTCCTCTTGACTTCCCAACCTGCCCATGCCCATGCCCATGCCCATGCCCATGCCCAAGCCCAAGCCCAAGCCCAAGCCCAACTGGCTTCTAAGGCCCTCAGGCTTTAAAGGCTTGCACACCTGTACAGGACTGAGTCTCTAGCCTCTATATAAGATTGTGGTTGCACCTGATTTTAGCACCTGTCGTGGCACAGCCCTCTGTTCGTAGGTGTGCTTGCTCCCTTTCAGCTGAAGTTATTCTTTTAAAAGGCCAGGCTCTGACAGACAGTCTAACCCCATTACGGTGGGTCCATAGTTCCACAGGTGGGTGGTGGTGGGGTGTCAGATGGGGTCATGGTCTCACCTGGTGTTTCGTATACTTTGCATGTCCTTGCTTCTTTTTGGAGAATTATACTGAAGTCTCAAAATGGGGTCACATAAGTCAAAAGCTTATGAACTATTGCTGTTAGGGATGAAAATTTTGGATTTGGTTAGACCCAAACTGACCCAAAAATGGCTAATTCAGTTCTCCGAAATTTTGGTTCTCTATTCAGTTTTGGGTGATTTGGGTTTTTTTGGTGGGGGAGGGGTTCCATTCATTTTTTTTTCCAATGCAAAAAAACTGAAGAAAATGCAGTGCAATAAAACTGAATCTGGAACTGAATTGAGAACTGAAATTCTTGGAGAACTAAATAATAATAATAATAAAATTTATTGTTGGCCACATAGCCTTCACAATATAAACATTCCCTAAACAGCATTCATTTAATCGACATCTATCTATCTATCTATCTATCTATCTATCTATCTATCAAACCTAAATAAATAAGGGGGAATACAGTACCCACCGCTACTTGTACAATATGTCACTATTTGTGATTAAATGTTTGTAAACTTATTCAAAAATAAGTCACATCAGATAGTATCCATACGCTAATTTACCCCCCAAATAATTTTACACCAGTCAAGCTTCTCCTACATAATTCTTTAAGCATAATTCATTCAAGCAACATAAAACATATACTCTTTTCAGGGCTTAGAACCCAACCACAGCCAGAGTATCCATATGCTGATTTATCCTCTAATATTTTTTCCAATTTAATTGCACCCATAGGCCTCCTTTTGCTTTGCTCATTCAACCACATCATGACTATTTAACAGCCAACTGTTACTATCAATAGCTCATTATTTGTACCATAGAAAAAATAGCCAAATATAAATCCTTTCTCTTGAAAAATCGGAAACTGTTCAGAACTTTAACCTATTTGTTCCCCCTAGGTGGCTTCTCTAGGTTGGTCTTTTTTGACCTTCATACGATAGATGAGAAATGTTTGCCCTATAAGCATATATTGTTATAGCCTTTGTTCTTCTTTCATCGGTATCATTTACAAGGTACTGTATTTGCTGAATTGCTGGACGAAAAGATTCCCATGACACAACCTCCTGCAGCTGCCTACAATGTGTAGAATACAATGGGCAATTTAGAAGATAATGCTTCAGATCCTCAATCTCCTTATCACACAGGCAGAAGCGCTCATCATACGGTGTTTATTTGTATCTTCCCTCAGATACTGAAGTTCGCATCATTTGATAACGTAAACTGGTGAACGCCTGCCTCAGAGTGTGATCCTCTAATTGATATATATACCTTGCACCCCCACTAGGGGGTATTATGTATTTATAGTAGGGAGAGGACTTTATCTTATTAGCAGCAGTCCTTAAATTTTGCCTATCAATGTCAACTACTCTGGCCTTAACTAATTTAACTATCTCCTTACTTGTAACATTCCGTAATAAGGCCTCAGAGTAACCTAGCTTAGAAATACACAAAATCACTTCTGCCCACCACTGATCTATCCCTCCTATCTTATCCTGTATTTTTTCCTTTAAAGCCAAAACAGCTAAGGATGCTTCAGGGGCGTCCCTCAATTTAGCCCAAAAGGGTACCAACCTCATTGTCACCCGGGCTACCAAAGAAGGTTTTCCTAATTCTAAATGTATAAGTGCCATGCTGGTAGTTGGGGGGGATTCCCAATAATCTCCTCCACAAATTGTTAACTACTACCTCCAGACTTTTAATTGTACAAGGGTCAAGACCCCATAATGGTGCACCATAGAGCATGCTCACCAAAAATTTTGCATTCATGAGCTTTTGAACTACTAGAATGCTTCTTCGACCATATCGCATATACAAATGATAGATTGCTAATATTTCAGTCTTCATTTTTTGCCTTACGGCAGTGATATGTATCTGCCATGCACTATTATAGGAAAATACAATCCCCAAATATTTGTAGGAGCAAACTTGCTCCAATCTATGTTCTTGAAGAGCCCAGGTTCACCTTTTAAACTATTTTGCAAATATCATTATTTTAGGTGAGTGCCTCTTATCATCTGCTGGCTTGCTGATCCTCCCGGCATGCTGACTCCCTGCTGCCGTTGCTGCCGCTGCTCTGGGACTCCCTGCTGTTCACCTGTGGGAAGAAGCGTGAGGGTTGGGTCTTGGGGGAGCTTTGAGCCAGGACCCACCCTCGCCCGCAACCAGAAGAAGCTCAGGAGGCACTTGAGGAAGACACCTGCAGGGCTTCCAGAGCGCCTCTTACCATTTGACGGCTTGCTGATCCTCCCACCGCGCTGACTCCCGGCTGCCATTGCTGCCGTTGCTCCGGCACTCCCTGCTGTTCACCTGTGGAAAGAGGGGGTGCATAAGTGCCGGGTTTTGGGGGAGCTTTGAGCCAGGACCCCCCACCCTCACCTGCAACTGGAAGCAACTCAGGGGGCACTTAAGGAAGATGGCTGTGAGCCGGCGGCCGCATGTCAAAGAACCGCGGCCAAAGGGTGCGACCCTTTGGGGCCCTCCAGGGTCCGATCGGGGGCTGGAGGCTGAGACTATCGTGACTTGTTGGGGATCAACTGTGGGTGGTCCTGCTGCTTTGGTAGGGTGCCTTGGAACAACAGGGGTCCTGCCTCTGCCAGGTGGCATTCGCCTGATACTGAATTGGCTGTATTTTAGAATCTCCCATTGTCTCACTAGTGGCTGGTGGGTCTTGGGTGGTTCTCTGCGTTTGGTGGCCAGATTAAGTGCACAATGCCAAAGAAAAGGAAGCAACAGGGAATGACAACAAGAGCGTGCTCCCTGGCAAAACAACCACAGCTGGAGGATTTCCTCAAGAGCCCCCAGGTAGGCTGTCTGCCCAAACCATTGGATGCAGAGGCCTCCTGCACAACTCTACAGCCCTTGTCCTTGGAGTCTGGGCTGTACCGAAGGGGGGTTAGCGGAGGACCTAGTGTATAGTTCACCCCCACCCCCCTGCCTGCAGGCTCCTCTGCAGAGTGGTCCCCTTACTCCCCCTATCTCTATTATGGACCCTGCCCTTTTTGATATCATGGGCAATCAATGCTGCTTAATTGGGGATCTTGTAAAAAAACTGTACACCCAATTGGAGGTCCTTAGTGCTCAGTTTAAGGCTCAATCTAGTAGACTGGACACTATTTTGGACTCCCTTGACACCTTGAAGGGAGATCTGGGTCGGTGGAGCAGCAGCCGGGTGGTCCCGCATAGGTCTGCTGCTTCTGAGACTCAACCTTGCTCCAGGGAGGTGTTCAACCTCTCTGGTGGCAAGGATCCTGGATCCTTCCGTATTACTCATCCTGCCTAGAGCTAAGCCACCCGGTTTTCTGGAAACCAGTGCCCTCGCCTTCTGCATTCTTCCATCTCCGTCTGGATTTTTCCCGGCCTGGCATTCTAAGGCTCTTATCAGCCAATATCTATCCCAAATTTTGGGTTATACGGTCTCACCTAGTCATATTAGGTCCTCCCTTGTTCTGCCCTCCCCTAGAGATGTGCAACAATTTTATATCCTCCCAGATAGCAGATGGCCTACTTTCCCATATAGATCTATTTGCTTCCTGGCGGGATCTACCTTATCCAGGTCTACAAAGACACAGGGACCATGCCCCTTATCACAAGGCCAGACGTCAAGATTCGGGCTACCCCCAGCAGGGCCCTTAGGCCCAGCGCTATCTATTCCAGTGGGAGCCCTCCCGGATCTTTACCCCCGGATTCCATTAATGCTAGGCTGTTAAGTATTGCCAACCAGGGAATGGGTGAGATTCTATCTTCTGCTGACAAACATGACAGAAGTTTCTGTCCACAGTCCTTAAACCAGCTGAACTTATCAGGAGCAAGGGCCTCCAAGGTTTGAGAGCTCTCAGTGGCTGCCCCTTCTCCAACCCTTTTGGTTGGGAATTTGGCTGGCAGGTTGGCCAATTTTCGGAACACCCAGCCTCTTTGGAGGCTGGGAGATGCGATCCTGAGGCATTGAGAACTTTATCTGAACATATCTCGCCATCAATCCATGACTGCTGGCCCCTTCCCAAGTTGAACCCATCCGGCTATGCTCCTGGAATATCACTGGCTGGGTTAGGCACAAGAGCGAGCCTGATCTTCTGGCATTTGCCAGAAATTTTAATATTATTCTGGTCCAAGAAACGTGAGCCACACTGCTTATAGAGCTAGAGGGATACAAGGCTTACTCCCTACCAGCAGTTAAATTTAATTATAAGGGCCAGGCCTGTGGAGGATTGGGGTGTCTTGTTGCCCAAGGATTTGTCTTCACAGCAATTACTCCCATTGTGAACTCCCGGGCTGTACTGGGCCTTACTGTTAAAATTGGAACATTACCTTTACTTATATTAACCACATACATGCCTCCTTGTAATGCAGGCTCATTTAGAGAATCTCTGTGGAAATATCTAGAGGATGGGCCCTAGTGACCATGCTATTGCGCCCTACACTGATCTGTCCCCGGATGACCCATATGGTCTTCTTAACTCTAGGAAGTCTAGGGACCCACATGTTAATTCCTCAGGGATTAGGCTGGCCACCCTGGCAGCCGCCTTTAACCTGTACATCCTCAATAGGACTGGCCATGGAGACTCGGATGGGAACTTACAAATCTGGGACCGGTGGGATCCAGTGTTGTGGATTACATACTTGTCTTCCCTGCCGTTCTGCCTCATTTAGCAGATTTTGCTGTAGGTGCAGCCCTAGTCGGAGATCATCTCCCATTGACTCTATCCTTGTTTCTTTGCTGTTCCATCACAGAGCCCATTATTACTCCAGATCCTGAGGCCAGTCATTTAGGAGTTTCAAGGGCTCCACGTTGTGATGAATCCCTTGGCTACTCTGCTGGGGTCCCATATAGTGCAACCACCTAGTGACCAATTGAGAGGGGCAATTCTCCACTCAACAGAGCCGACTGAGATATTAAACTCCTTCGAACAACTCAGTGCCAATTTGACCCAATTTATTCAGTCCTTGTCCATGGACTCAAAGCCCGTTCACCCCAGGACTGGAAACCCTTGGTTCGACAAGGAGTGCCAGCTTGCACGTTAATTTTCTTTGTAAACTCGCATACGAACAGCTGATCAAGGAGAAGAAAAGGAAATATTCAGAAGAAGTGTGGTCCAATCTCCTTTCGGCTGCTGAACAAAAGGACTCTAGGCAGTTCAGGCGTCTTGTTAACAACTTAACCGCGAGGCCCTCAAGGTCTATGGCCAGTTCCATTGCTCCATCTACATGGGCTGAGCATTTCCATCAGCTGTATAGTCTGGAAGGAACCAGGCTCTCCGTCCCGGCAAGGGGAAATTTGGCAGAATTCCATCCTTGGCCCCCGGTTTTGGAGTCAGAGGTGGAGACCCTTGTGGACTCCTTTAGGAACAATAAGGCCCCTGGGCCTGACCATGTCCATATCGAGTTCATCAAGGCCTATAAGGACTGGTGGCTCCTGTTGCTTGCAACCCTATTCACGGCTGTAAATAATTCAGGTAGGGTCCCAGCCCTGTGGGCCAAAGCGATAGTTGTCCCAATATATAAAAAGGGCCCACAAACTGAACCGGCCAATTATCGCCCAATTAGCCTTCTCTGTGTAGTGGGAAAAATATATGCCAAACTCTTGCTAGTTAAACTTATGCAATGGATGAGACAGGAGAGAATTATACATTCAGAGCAAGCAGACTTTCAAAGAGGTCACTCCACCATAGAGCAGTGCTTCATCCTGCACCACTTGGCCAGTAAGTACAGAGCTCAGAGCCATTCCTTCTATGTGGCATTCTTAGACCTAAAAGCTGCTTTTGATTCTCTGGACAGAGATATATTGTGGGAAAAGCTCCAGAGATCTTCGGCGGATGGAAGACTTCTCTGGCTCATTCAATCCCTGCACATCAATTCCTCCCTTGTAGTTAAGGTGGACCCACTGGGACATGTCACTGAATCAGTGGATATCCACCTTGGTGTTAGGCAGGACTGTGTTTTGGCCCCAGCCCTCTTTAACTACTATATAAATTATGTTATCCCTGCCATGGCAGAACCCACTTGTTCTCTGCCTAAAATCACCTCCAGAGCAGTCGGGTGCCTCTTCTATACTGCCGATGTTGCACTTTTATCCCAAACGCGCATCGGCCTCCTAAGACAAATGAAGGCCTTTGTGACCTTCTGTAAGACTAATAAGCTATCTATTAACTATGCTAAATCCAAGGGTTTGGTAACTATTTACCAAGAGGAGGAAGTAATACAACTGGGAAATAGAAGGGCATGCCATTCAGCAGGTGACATCCTTTCGCTACTCGGGGTTGCTCTTCCACAAATCTGGTCTGTGGAAGGAGCATGTCACAATGGCTATTTTGGCGACTAAAGGAACCTCACATGCCTTATTTAGTTTCTTTACCTGCCAGGGTAGAGATGCTATCTCCCCGGTGCCGCAAGTCTTCAACGCTGAGACCAGAGGGCAATTGTTATATGGGGCCGAGCTTTGGGCTCCTCATTATGCCCAACATCTCATGTGGTGCAGGGAAATTTCCTGGCGTCTCTGCTGGGAAGTCCGAAGGGCACACCCTATGTTGCATTCAGGGTAGAGTTGGGCCAAAAAAACTGGAACCAGCTTGCCATGGAGCAAGCTCTGAAATTCTGGTGAAAAAACATACCAACCAATTCTCGGACCTGGTTAAAGAAGTCACCAAGGACGCTTGGGCCAGTCCCTGGCACCAGAAGGTGAATCTTTACCTTAGGTCAATTGGTCTATCTAGAGAATATCTGGCCCATAAATCCCCTGGAATGTCTTGGAGTATCATCCAGATGAGAGTCAATGACATCACCCAGCAGACTGAGATTGGCATCATTAGAGCCTCTCCCCATGTGAGGCCCTATCTCCTTATGATCTCAGAAAAGGGACAGATGCAAAAATACCTGGCCTCCTCCATCTCTGTGAGAGCCAAAAGGCTTATCTTTCGAGCTCAGGTCAATGCCTTACCATCACAGGTTCTGGACGGGTGCTTTCAGGGCATTCCCTTCTCTGAAAGGTTGTGCCCATTCGACCATACTGCTGTCGAAACAGTTGTCCATGTGCTTTTTCATTGCCACCTTTATGATTCCTTAAGGGAACGGCATCTGTTTCTGTACCCCTTCCTGATGGATTATCCTGGCAGGTCAGACGATGCTTTGTTGTCTTTGCTGCTGGGCAGCAATTTGTTACAGGCTATCCAAGGCATGGCAGCCTACATCACACAGACTGTACGATGTAGGAAGAATTTTTTGGAGTTCAGGTCTGTCTTAGGAAGTCCTCTTCCCCCTTTGAGATAGACTTCTGTGCTGAGGCTATGGCCTTCCTTTGTCCTGCCTGGGATTTTGGGTCTAAGTGATAGTACCTTAGCCCTTATACGCTCCCACTGGTGAACTTAGAATAGCATAGCTTTATTTACCAATCCAAGATAAGTAGTCCTCTGGTGGCCTTGTCTCTGTTGGAGGTTAGATTGGGCATTTAGCTATTATCAGACCGGCATCTTGCCTTGGCAAGTATTTATTTATCTGCCATGTATTAATTATTATATTTGTTTGAGTATTTACAAGGCCGGGCATGTATTACTGGAAGGTAAATCGGTTAATTTGTTCCACCTATTTTAGTATTTTAGTATCTTTTGTAACGCATTAGTACATTAGCACAGTGCGGGCTGTTCATGCAGTGCTGGCCAGCTGGTCTGGCGGAGATTTCCTAGCTAAACTAACCGTCTGCCTGTTGCTATCCAATTTTATTTAATCATTCATAATATTATGCACTGAACAGTGCTCTCTCCCTAATTTTTTAAGGTGTTGTATGTTGTGTGTTGTATGTCATTTTCTAGACAACGGCCTTGTGCTACACCAATAAACTTGAACTTGACTTGACTTATTTTAGTTTTTTCATAATTAATTTCCAATCTCATATTTTTGCATCGGGCTTCACAACCCACCAGGGCTCTATCAAGTCCCGATTTACTTAGGGATAGGAGAACAAGATCGTCTGCATATGCTAGCAAAAATACCTTCCTCAGGCCTATGATTGGTGAATGGTATTGTGCAACATCATTATGTAATTTAATTAGAGAATTTAAGTATATATTAAATTAAATTGGGGCCAAGAGACACCCCTGATGGTGTCACAGTAAGCACATAATCACGGTAAGCACATACACAGTCTGAAAGGGCACCAGATGGATGTAGTTTTATTCTCAGTTCCGTATCTGTGTATAGTTCCTTAATCAAACTCAATAGTCTTTGATCTATAGTCAATTTATTCAGCTCCTCCCACAGCTTTGCTAACTAAATAAAAAACAAACAAAAAACAAATTTGCTCCAGAGTCACATCCCTAATTGCTGTGTTTCCAAATGCCTTATTATGTGCTTTTATATCAGCAAGACAAAGATCTAAGTTGTATTTGTTGGGTTTGTAAGAGGACTTTTAATTGTAGTAAATTGTAGGTGTTTTATAAAAGCTTGCCCTCTTACTCTCAGAACCAGCACATGGGGAGAAGAGCCACAAGAAGTGCAAAGCAGAAAGAAAACACAGCAAGCCGGTGCTGGTTTTTAACCTCTACTAATTCAACGTACACTGGTTGCACTTTCCTGATGATCATTTAACATGCAACAGTGACTCTAAGTATTTTTTTTACCATTCCCTACAGAGTCACCCCCAAGGAGCTGCACAGTGGACCCATGAAGGTCTTCAGCTGCAGCACTTTAAGCTTCATCTTAATTAGCTATTGGGAGCAAATGAAATTATTCTGCCATTCCTGCATCCCGTTTTGACAAACTGGGACTTAGATCTTACTCTTAGGAAGACATTTGGCGCAGCTATATATGGAATATGCTAATGAGGTTATTAGTAACACATTGCTGAGGTTAGCAGCAATGTGGTGCTATCTAGCTCATCTAGCTAGGTTCTCATCTAGGCTTATCTAATTGGTTCTATAAAACAAGTCACTTAACTAATGTATTGGAAAACTTTTTATATGTATAAAAAGAAATATATCGGCCTTCTGTGATACTGCTTTATACTGTCAAGGAAAGAGAGAGAAGCTTCCTGTCAAGAATTATTCATGATTAATTAAAATGAGGTTTTGACTGGCATTTTGTTTTTCAAAAAATCCAAAACAAGGCACACGTAAAAAAATAAAATAAAAAAGAAGACAAAAAAAGATGACTATCCCTAAGCATCCAGTAGCTGTGCTTGTGGCCTGTGCTTTGCTGGGGAGTCCGGTACTGTCCACTGAGCTAAGGGTTACACATTTGCAGAAGAGCTGCTCTCTAAATCTCCTATTTGAATGTGGCAGGCCTGTCACCGAAGGAACTTCTAATGGAAATAATGACACTTTGGGGCCACATTCATCAAAGGGGTAGTAAGGAGGTATTTTTTCATTTTTAATGAATAAATGGCATTCCTATTGATTAAAAGTCAAAAGCAGATAAATAAGGAATGACTCTCAGAATAATTACAAAATTTATATATTTAGAGAAAACTGGCACTTCATAAATATTGGAGCGTGCTATTAGCTAAAGCATTGTGTGTGCTGGGGCTCCATAAATAAAGACATTAGGGACTAATCACTGGAAACTTCATTATTTATCTCCATTCTCTACCTTTTTAAAAACAGAGAAAGCATTTATTCATTACAATTCAAAACACAATGAAAATGTGCTCATTCTTTTGATGAATCTTTTGGGGAGGAAAGCAGGAAAAAGAAAAAAGAAAGAAAAGAATTTAGATGGTATGATACAAAAATGAGAACAAAAGGAGTTCTCAGAGGTGAAAGCATCATCGAAGGAATCTGTGGTTGCTGTCTCTAATGGGGAGTCGATTAGTATTAATTATTTTATGTTTCTGGAGGTAATTTGTTGAGCAACTGAGTAAAAGGAAAGGTGTATTTTGCATGTGAATGATATGGCCTGCTCTATGGTTTAGACACAATGGATACTTTTAGATGGATGGATGCCAGTCACCCATGGGAAGCCCATAAAGGCACTCAGCCTGATGAAGAAGTGGAGCAGGTGCTGCCTGTGCCAGGCCAGCCCCACTTGCAGATCTTCAGAACAGCCCAGAGCACTGTCTGCAGAGTGGGCTAGCCAAACCGGGGGCACCGGCTTGAGACGGAGATGCTGTCTGTCTGCTCAGTGGACCCATGCTGAAGCTCTGCTTTTGGTTGGCTATTACCCCAGTCAAAACCATAGAGCAGCTGTGGTGTGCATTAATGGGCAGTGGGGACATTGCTCAGCCCCCCAGTACTCACTCAACAATTAACTTTCAAGAAGCAGCACTAGCCAGCAGTGTCGCACGTCCAAGTCTTTGCGAGTCAAGCCTGGGAAGGTTGCTACCTTGTAAAAAAGGTTCTTTGAGATAGCTCCATTCATTCTCACATCCAGTTGTGACAATGTACGGACCCATCTCAAAGAACCTTGTTTACAAGGCAGCAACCTTCTGATCTAGAGAGGCACAGGGCACAGTAGCTCTTCCTCCTGAGTGAGTCTGTACTGGTAAGGAGAGGCACTAGGGACAATCTTCTTCCTTTGCAGTATGGGCAACTGGGTGTTCTTTCATAGGGCAGGCAATGTGCAAGTGCAGTTTAAACCTTTTGCCATTGGGGGCAGAGTTTCAGAGCACCCTATGGAGTGGAGAAGCTTGGCTGTTTTTACTGATGCCTGGTGGCTGAACTAAACACTCCCAGGCCAGGCAGGGCTGGACTGGACTGGACTCGGCTGGGCTGGCTGTTGAGTGCTAAGTGCATGTATGCACTGGGAGGGAATTTATGGGAGGTGGAGCCAGACAGGCTGGAGCTGTACAGTGGGCTTTTTGACCCAGCTAGTGTGTGTGTGTGTGTGTGCTTTGTTTCAACTTCTACTGCTGGCTGCCACATTTCAGATCTGCTGTCAGCTCTTCAGACCAGGTAAGGAAGAAAAACTAATCCTATTACTATTTGGGGAATCTCAACCTGGGTATGTGTGGTATTTTTCTTTAATTCGATTTTGCCTGGCCTGGCCTTTTAGAGTTGGTAAAGTGCTTTTGAGAGGCCAGGGGATGTGTGTGATAATTCTTTTGCATTTTTCCTGATCTTGTTGTTTGCTCCTGGCCCTTTTAGAGTTGGTGAAATGCTTTTGGGGGGGGGGGGGAAAGGCAGGGAGTGTGTGGTATTTTTCTTTTGGATTTTTCCTGGCATTGTTGTTTTCCCCTTTTAGAGTTGGTAGAATGCTTTTTGGGGGGCAAGGCATAGTTTGGGGTGGGCTTCAGTCGCCAGCTGGAGGGCCTGATCATGCTGGATTTGGAGGATAAGTGTATGCGTAACACCACAGAAGGAGTAATGATATAACGGAAACCCACAGTCTGCAACAGCCCCTTAATAACCCAGATATTCTGAATTACTTTTGCAAAAGAAGTGTTTATCTCTAAATGAGGGGCATAAGTGTCCCATGAAACTTTTAAAATATGTTTTTGCAGAGTGCAAGGATCTGGGCTGCACCAAAATCCTACTATTGTGCAAAATGGTCTTAAACCAAGTTGCTACCATGTAGATATTGTGACTTAAGGGCTATTTTTTGTGACTTGCTTGGGGTAAAGGAGGGCAGGACTAAGGTGCAACCCACAGTGCCATGTCCTAGGAACCATTCCAACAAGCTGCTCTAACTTAGATCAGGGGAATGGATTTTCTGACCCAGAAGGGGGAGATATCTCCACCTATTATTTTTTGGGGATGAAAATGGCAACCATACTCACTAGGCTTTTAAAGAAAAACATCAAATTTGATCAAAATAAAAATAGAACAAATGTAAAATGTTTAAAACACAGCCACTCTGTTGTGTTTAATGCTGGTAGATCTAAAATGAGACCCATTAGGCCTGGTATGTTTTCCACCTTAAGCACAGGCTGGCAATTGTCTTGTACACCTGGAAGATGGGCCTCTGGGGCTCTTCATACCAGCATCAAAGGCCACTCTGTGTTTTGTAACTGTGTCTTTCCTCCCTCAGTCTTGTGAGCAGGTAAAGAATAGATATATGCAAGAATTTTTATTCTGTGAGAGAAAGAATCATTCTTTTTATGCCTATCTACTTGAAAGAGTAGAGACAAGTTTAATTCAATGTTCTTATCACATGAAGGCAAAGGCATATGTTCCAGAATTCTGCATATCGCAGTGGAGTAAGAACATGGGTCATTGCAGCAGGGGAATGTCTTTCTTAGATTGTAAGCTCCCTGAGTCAGGGACCATGTTTATTTTCAGTAGTTGTACAGCACCAGGTACATTTCTGGCACTATATAAATACTTAGGAATAATAACAATGCAGCAGTGTGAATGCTTCAAATATCCTTGTTTTTCATGTGACCTTATATTGTCTTATGGTGTTGCACTTTCTTGTGACAGCCCCTTTTGAATTTTGTCCTTTTTTGTGATTTCATGCTTGAGAAAGTTGAACTTTAAATGTTTAAATTGTGTTGGAATATTTGGGGTAGCTCATAGTGCAAAAAATCACAGACAAAATATAAAAACTTTTCCAAAAAGTTACTTGGTCACAGTTGTTTGGTGACTAAGGACACTTAGAAAATACTTGCTGATTTTGCACGTAGCCTTGGTATTTTAGTTCAGCTTGTAGGAAGGACTGAAAGTGCTATATCTGTGGTAGGGAATCTTTTTCCTCCCAGGGACCAGTTGTAGCATTTATGGTGTCCAATCCATTTTAGGATTCCACATAATCCTGTTGGGTTTTACAGCATTTTCCATGCATTTTAGTTGTGGCCTATGTTCTTCTGTTTTCTCTGCTATGGTACTCCTGCCATTGAACACATTGCTTGCTGGTGGTTACTGGAGATAGGTCCCTGCCCAGTGAGCTTAAAATCTAAGAAGGACAAGGGTTAGGGGAATACAGGGAGAGACATACACACACACATTGCTATTTGTTTTTACAGATGTGGAACTGAGGCTGTAAAACTCTATATTCAAAATTTTGCTTGGCCTCTACTGTTTGTTTGGCCCTGCTCACTGCCTCACTAGCCTTGGAACCTAGCAGCAGGGCCCTGAGGGAAACGCGGGTCTGCGAATCGCAGATTTCCCGTGGAATTCCCCTCCCCCCGCGGAATCTCCTGCCCCGCAGCGCAGACTTTCCAGCCTGCACTGCGGGGACGCGTGGCAGGAGATTCCATGAGGGGAGGGGAATGAAAAAACCCTCGGGGCTTCCCCTCCCCAGCCTCCCCAGTTGCCAGGGCCCTTTAGATAATTAATAAACTTACCAGGGACGGCAGCAGCAGCTGCTCCGTCCAGCGCGCTCGTATTTCCTGCTCGTACTTCCTGGCCCCTTCCGACGGGGCCTCTCAGGGCGACGCAGCTGGATGACATCATCTGGCTGCGTCGCCCTGAGAGGCCCCGTCGGGAGGGGCCAGGAAGTACGAGCGCGCTGGACGGAGCAGCAGCTGCTGCCGTCCCTGGTAAGACAATTCCTTTTGGGTTTTTTTGGGGGGGGGGTGGGAGTCAAGAACGCCCCAGCAGCTGGGGAGGGCAAGCCCCGGCAGCTGGGGAGGGGAAGCCCTGAGGTTTGACCAGTGCGGGGGGAGGAGGAGGCAAACCAAGCCCCCCCCCCGCATGGTAAATCACGCCAAGGCGCAGAATTGGCCCCTGACTCCCGTGGAATTTTAAAAAAAATTCCGCGGAAGAATCGGGGCCCTTGATGCCACTGCCATAGAGTTGTCAGCATGGGCCTAGAATTCTGGCCTCAAAACTCTGTGGTATGGAGGTGGGTTGGGGTGCTGAATGGGCAGACTGCCAGCCTGGGCAGCTGCCTGGTTCATCTGAAATGCACCCAGGTGGGGCTGCAATTGGGAAAATGCAGAGATGCACCCCTGGAGAAGCTCCGGGGCAGGCTTCCTCTGCAATTGTCTGTTTACATCCAATGAGGTTCATAGGGATAGAAGAAAAGAAGGTAAAGGTGTCAGATAACAGTATTCAGAGAAAAACAGTAGGCAAGTAGTGAGCCAATGAAGTTTGCCTGCAAAGGGCTGGATCCAGTATATGGAGTCTGCAAAGAAACCTGAAATGACACCATTAATGGGAAAGGCACTAGTATAAAATATGGACTCACAGAACTTAAATTGTGGGGAGCCCCTGGCCTATTGAGGGCCCATTTCATTTTCAATTAAGGAGTGTGCCCTCAACATACAGAGTCCATGAGTAAACTAAGAATAATAACATATGTCTAATCCCACACGCCTGCAATGCAGGGAGACTCACACCCTGTAGAGGATGTAATTTTTAAAGGACATCAAGAATTAATTAAGGCAGCAATTTCCTTTTTCTAATGGGTGAGTCATCCTTTGTTTGCGAAAAGATGGCAAACAAAAGATTCCTGTTAGGAGAGGATCACATCTCCAACCAGGGTCTCAGCTTCCCTGAATCCGGCACTGGAAGTTAGGAGGAGAATGGATTTGTAGTGTTTGGCATTGGAGAGACAAAGCCAAACACTGCAAATCCATCTTAGGAAGAGCATCTGGGAGTTTGGGCTGGACATGTGAGGAGGATGGCACAATGGCAACCAGCAAAGAAAGCAAGGGAGGAAGAAGAAAGCAAAAGAGGAGGTGGAAAACCAAGGATATATTGAGAAGAATAAGATGCAGTGAAGAGAAGCTAAAAGAATAAAAGATTGGACATGGATGACTTAGAAACCTGTGAAGTAGACCAGAAAGAATGAAGGGGAATCATGTACAGCTCTAATGCCATGTAAGAGGGAAAAGGAGTTGAGAAGTAAAGTGAAATATGTTTCTTACTGATCAAACTGACTAGGCATAGCTCTCCTGCTGAAACTGGCCTCACTGGTGAAACTGACAAACCTGAAACCTTGCTGCTGAACAGACATTCTTTCCAACATGGTGTGGTTTTGGCAGCTCTGTGAGTCTCCTGAGGAGTTCCCCACATTTGTTTTGGGGAACAAACCTCTGAAAATCCATGTTCCCTTTGTGGGTAGCTCCTGGGTTTATGTGATGATACAAATCTTGCCCTCATGTTAGGCAGCTGGAACAGTGGCTAGAGTTATGTGTATAAACACCCATTTTCACTCCCACACCTCCCCCTTTCAGTGTTTTCTGGATAGCTTTCTTTAAGGTATTTTTTCAGGATTGGAAAATTTCGTGCCTGATTCATATTTAGCCTAACCCTCACTCTTTCCCAGTGCTCTGGAAGTGATAGAACTGGAGACTTAAAGCATGTGTACATGTAATATACTCCCACTTTCTGTTCCCTTTGAATTGCCATAGCACTATAAGGAGGTCTTTGTATAAGCCAGATGAAGTCTCTTAATAACTATAGTAGAAACCCCCTTAACCCTGCTAACCTTGAGAAACTGACTGACTGACTAATAACCATTTCTGGGGTAGAAAGTACCCCGATTAATAAATAGCTGAAAAATAATGAATATGATTGATTTGAAAATAACTCCAGATTAACATAAAACAATGACAGTTTATTAATGTATCAATTGAAAAACAGAAATACAAAACACCCCCCATGGTATTGGGGGTCACCACCATCCCTTATGTAAAGCAGCACACCTAACAAATACGGTACATGGGGTAATGCTGCCCCCCTTCAATTTTTTTTGCATAAATTTAAAATAGAACTTTAAAATAGAGCATAAACATAGAAATACAACATATATATACAATCTGCAGCTGGTGCAAGGGTCATCAATACCCCCGATGCAGAATTGATAGGTATTTTTCCAACACAAAGTTGCTAATGACTGTGATTAAAAAAAGGATCAAGAGTTCAGTCTGATAAGGTGCTAACTGCTGTGTAAAGATAAAGAACAGTAGAAGTTGGCAAGTTGACCTTTCACATGTGGTCATTGTAACCCCCCCAAAGATGTATATGGTGATTTTTTTCCCTAAACACACCATAGATGACCTTTGTGAAGTCAAACAAAATGCTACACTAAGTCCTTATCTCTAATTGAGAAGGCTAATTAGGAGGACAGGTGCAGGGTTAAACCTTTAAAAAAAAAAAAAAATACACCCCTGATGATGAAATGATTCATAGCTCAATTTAAAAAAAAATGGGGAGAAGAGGAGGAACATGAAACAACACAGGACAGTTGACCTGACAGTTCTTGAGGAATACATAGGGGGAGGATTGGTTCAGGCTTGCCCAAAAAGTTTTATGATTTGTTTTAGCTGCCTTTGGAGTTATAAAGACCCACAATGAAGAAGGGTAAGTTATCCAGATCTTTAAAATCCAGATCTGAATTATGTCCTCTAGCAACCGGAAAACACATCATACTCCTATTACAATGGAATCCCAGTCATCCAGACACATTCTAATACAGACCCCAAACCATTTCCTCCGAGGTGCTCAGATAAGGGATTTCTACAATATGATTGTTACAGGTTGGCTAAATGATCCTCCTAGCTTTTTCTTTCTTTCCTCCCATTTACGATAGGCGAAAGAGAATGATTGTTTTAAAATTAGAAATGTGTATGAGACCATGGTAGAATAAGGCTTTAAATGAGATGCTACCCCACATGGCCACCCAGGGGCCACACATGCAAATGCCCATCTGAAGCTGGAGTAAGGGAATGCACGCTCCCGTGAGCCACACGGCACCCACTCATGAGCACACACGAAGCACTGCCGAGAAATCCAGAGTGCTCCATGCAGGGCAAGCCAAATGGATGCATGGTGACAAGTGGTGTCCCTGCCTGCATGAACAGTGACAGCCAGACATGACACCAGACAGGTCTGCTGCTAATAGGCAGCGTAGGCAGGAGACACAGCCATTGCACATCGCAAGAACTGACTGTGAGTGCTGCGGAGCCCGGGTTCCCCAGCACTCATACACGGGATTAAGCAATTGCAAAGCCCAGCCCATGCTTCCCCCATGGTCCTTTCCAGGGGGAGTGTGTGACTGCTGTTGCGGTAGCCATGCTGGGAGCTGCCCATTAGAATCCCATCACATGCACTCCACAGAGCACCCACTCAGGTGGAGTGCATGTGATGGGATTCTAATGGGCAGGTTTTATATTGACATCTGAAGGAGGGGAGACCACCGGGCTGACGAATAGGGATGGGCGAACACGGTTTGGAAGTTCAGAGTTTTGGCCGAACTTGGCCTGTTCGGATGACCGAACCAAATGTCCAAACCAAACGCTCTAATGGCCGAACAGTTCGGAAAAGTTTGGATGAGTTCGGGGGTGGGAAAAACGTGACTGGAAGGTGGGAAAAACATGACTGGAAGTGGGATGCAGCTGAGGAGCAGACTTCCTGGCACCAGGGGTAGAGACCAAGGGTGGTATCAGGGTCACACCAAAACAAAATTTCGAATTCGATTTGGTTTCGGTATCGATAGCACTATTTTCGGTTGTTCGGCCAAGTTCTGCTGAACCGAACTCCGCCGAACCGAACAGCTGAACCCAAACTTGGATTTCGGACCAAACGTCCAAACATCTGAATGGCGTTCTGTTCGCCCATCCTTACTGATGAACCTTCACTGGGAGGCAGTTCCACAAATGGGGTGCAGCAACCAAGAACGCCCTCTCCAATGTGACCTCCCACTGAACACAGGGACCACCAAAAGGGCGCTCCTAGACAACCACAGAGGCCGCTCCAGGATCCGAGGGGTGAGGCAGTCTCGCAGATAGGTGGGGCCCAGATGCATAGGGCTTTAGAGATTAGCATCAACAAATTGAATTGGGCCTGGAAGGCTATAGGCAGCCAGTGCAGGAAACGGAGCACTGGTGTTATGTGCTCTCGGTCGCTCATCCCCGTAAGGCGGTGGGCCGCCACATTCGGCACCACTTTCAGCCTCCAAACTGCCACCATGGGTAGTCCCACGTAGAGGGCATTACAATAATCAAGCCTCAAAGTAATGAACGCATGGATGATGGTTGTATGTTCACAGTCTGAGATATATGGCCATAATCATCGCACCAGATATAATTTTTAAAATGCGCTCCTCGTCATAGCCACCACCTGGACATCCATGCCTGAGGAACCAAGGAAGGCCGCACCCCATCACTGTTGGGGGCCTCCACTCCCTCAGCCCTCCCTACCAGCATCACCTCTGTCTTGTCGGGATTAAACTTCAGGTGGCTCCGTGGCTTGCCCTTATCCACTCCCCCACAGCTGTCAGACACCGTAAGCAACGAAACTGTGGGGTCCTGAGTTTGCTGAAAATGAGAGAGAGAGCTGAGTGTTGTCAGTGTATTGATGACAACTTACTCCAAACCTTCTCATGACCTCACCCAAATACACACTGAACATGAGAGGGGACAGAATGGAACCCTGAGGGACCCCACATGTGAGATCCTGGGGAGATGATGTAGAGTCACCCAGGACCACACGGTGAGTTCTTCTAACCAGAAATGAGCAGAACCATTCAGCCTAGATCAGAGGGGTGGGGAGGCAGTGTAGCTGTGGTTTTTAAGGACACTTGGTCTGTGATGCAGTATCCGGTGCAGACCATTGTGGGCATGGAAGGCCTTGTGTTCGATTTGGAGGGAGACAGACTGGGGCTGTTGTTGGTATTGTAGCATCCCTACACGCTCTAGCAGAATTGATATCGGAGGTGGTCTTGTGATCCCCAAAGACTTTGGTCGTGGGGGAATTCAATTCCCTTTTTATGGAAGGTTATTGAGTGGGCGGTGGCGATCCAGCTCCAGGCGCATCTGGATAGCATCAGTTTCCTGGACCCTTTTCAATCTGGGTTCCACCCTGGCTATGGCACTGAATGGCATTGGTGACCTTGGTGGACAATCTCCGCCAGGAGATGGATGCAGGATGTTCAACATTTCTCATACTGCTAGATCTCTCGACCGCTTTTGACACCGTGGACCATGGGCTGTTCTTGAGACGGCTGCATGACCTGGGGGTCTGGATGGGACTGTTCTTGAATGGTTCTGTTTATTCCTCTCAGGGAGAAGCCAGTGGGTGGTGTTGGGGGATGAGACATCTTGCCCCCACTCTTTATCATGTGGCATTCCGCAGGGTTCCATTCTGTTTCCATTATTATTTAATGTATATATGCAGCCCTTGGGGGAGGTTGTGAGAGGGTTTGGGGTGCGATGTCACCAATATGCTCATGATACTCAGCTGTACCTCTCTTTTTCAACTGACCCAGACCCTGCCGTCTCGTTGCTATCCCAGTGTTTGGAGGCCGTGGCGGAATGGATGTGGCAGAGCTGACTGAAGCTCAACCCCAATAAGATGGAGGTGATGTTGGTGGGGAGAGCGAGGGAGGTAGTGGCCCCCCAATTGAGGGGGGGTTGCCCTCCCATAGCTCAGCAGGCCCAGAGTCTGGAGGTGATACTGGATGCGGATCTCTGCCTGGAGCAGCAGGTGGAGGCAGTCGCAAAGGCTGCCTTCCGCCAGTTGCATCTGGTGAGAAGGCTGCGTCCGTTCATCTCCGGCCCAGCCCTGGCCTCCCTCATCCATGCCTTCATCACCTTGAGACTGGACTACTGCAATACGCTCTACATTGGGCTTCCTTTATTCCTGGTTTGGAGGCTGCAGCTAGTGCAGAATGCGGCGGCCCAGCCCCTTTTGGGGACGGGTCGTCGGGAGCACATAACATCTGTGCTCTGGGCTCTGCCCTGGTTGCCGATAGCGTGCTGAGCCAGGTTCAAGGTTTTGATGTTGATCTATAAGGCCCTTCATGGTCTGGGCCCCTCATACCTCAGGGACTGCCTCACCCTCCATGCCCCAGAGCGGCTCCTTTGGTCTGCCAAGGGTGCCTTCTTGGATGTCCCCCACGTTGGCTGTATGTCACGGACTTGGATCTGGCCACCATCATCCGCACTTTAATTACTTCCCGACTGGATTACTGTAATGCACTCTACATGGGGTACCCTTGGTGATGGTCTGGAGGCTGCAGCTGGTGCAGAATGTGGCAGCCCATCTCCTAACGGGAATGGGCCGTCTCGAGCACATTACACCGGTGCTCCAGACTCTGCACTGGCTGCCTATTGTCTTCCAGGCCCAATTCAAGGTGTTGGTTATGACTTACAAAGCCCTAAACAGTTTGGGTCCTAGTTACCTGCGAGAGTGCCTCGAGCCTCGGATCATTTTGCGGCCCCTGTGGTTGGCTGAGGGCACGCAACTTGAGGTCCCCCGGGTATACCGGGTGGCGACGGCAGGGAGGGCATTCTCGGTGGACGCACTTTGACTGTGGAACTCTCTCCCATTGGAGGCCCATCTTTCCCCTGACCTCCCCTCTTTCCGTAGGTGTTGTAAGACCTGGTTGTTCCACCAGGCCTTCGAGGGGCGTAGGGGTGGGTATTTATTTGCTGCTATTTTACATACTTTATATTTTATATATACTCATTTTATTTATATATGTGATATGCTGTATTTTTAATGGTTTTATTGTTAGATTTTTATGTTGTATGTCTCCCTGGGCTGCCATTGTGCATGAGGGTCCGGGTTAAAAATTTTTTGTAAAGTAAAGAATAATTCTGCCCACTCCGGCCCAGTCCCACAGACAAGTCACCAACATCTCATGGTCAATGGTATCAAAAGCAGTAAATAGGTCTAACAGGACCAAAAAGGTTGACTGTTCCTGATCTAAAGCATGTTAGAAGTCGTCGACTAAGGCCACAAGTACAGTCTCCGTGCCATACCCTGATGAAAGCCAGATTGCGAGGGGTCTAAAAAGGGAAAGTTAGCGACAGGTCGATAGCTGACAAGGGCATCCGCATCAAGTGATGGCTTTTTGAGCAAGGGTTGCACCACAGCCTCTTTAAGAGACCCTGTGACCCTGTCCTCCCCAAGGGAGGCATTGACCACCAGTGTCAGCACCGATCCCAATGTCTCCCTGGTGGTCTTGACCAACCAGGACAGGCATGGATCTAATTAACAAGTTGTGGCCCTAACAGCCCCCAGGATCTCTCCCACATCAACAGGGTCACCAACTGAAATTGATCCCACAAAACAAGAGAAGCCTCTGGTTCCCCAACTGTATCATTGCAGTGGCAGAGTCTTGGTGAATGCAAGTGATTTTATCCACAAAAGAAATCAATAAACCTATCACAGCAGGCCTGGAAAATCTCCACTTCTGGGTGGAGAGAGTTTGGATTGACCAGCCCCTTCACCACCCAGGAAGAGCTGCGCTGGGCAAGATTTCACAGACGCTATGATGGCAGCAAAGAATGTCTTCTTTGCTGCCCACACAGCTACTGTATAGGCTTTCAAACTAGCTCTATGTTGCAATCTGTCATCTTCAGCATGAGTAGGACGCCACCATCACTGTAACCGCCTCCCCTCTTGTTTCAACTGCTGCAGGTCCTCCATGAACCACAGGGACCTGCTGCTTCGAAGTTCAGGAAACGGATGCTTGGGTGCCGTCCAGTCGATTGCCTCAAATAACCAGGTGTTCCAGAAAACAACAACAGACAGGTCGATAACTGGCAAAGGTGTCAGTCTCAAAGTGGGCCATACAGGTTTAAAGATTCCCAATATTATAATAAAAGTGATCCATTATTGCCTGTTTATAATCAATAATTGCCATAATTTATAATCCCTTCCTCCCAACCTTCAAATCCCTCTCTCTTTGTCAAGATTGCCCCAAGTTCTTCACCCCCACAGGCAGCTCATTAATTCTCCTCCTACTGGCCTTTCAGTTCAGGTTTCCATTCTCCCTTGCAACTAAACAAACTAATGCATGTAGAACATTTTAACTTCATGAACTTTCCCTGGTCTCCCTCCCTTGTCCATTCTACATTATAAGCCCATAGGGTCAGGGACATGTCTCTAGTTAATGTTTTCTCAGTGCCAGACTCATTGATGATGTTATAAATAAATAAATAATACAAATAATTAATAAAGAAAAAATAGTGTTAATGTGTTCCAAGGCAACACGTAGCAAACTCAGATTTTAGAAGTATATGCAAGTATTTTCAATTGTACTGTTATTTGGACTCCATACAAGCGATGTAACTCAGTCTCTGTTTTTCCTCAATTCTTGTCAAGAATCATGCTTCTCAACTCAATTTCCTCGAGAATAGCCCTGGTTTTTTATCCTTTCTCAATCGAGATTTTTTTCTCAATTTATTTACTGAAGCCATGTACGTGATACGTCCCGTGCTGAGTCTTGCGTCCCAAGTCTGTCTATCTCTCATCTCTCTCTCTCTTTCTCTCTCTCTCTCTCTCTTTTCTTTTCTGCAGTCACAAATTCCACACCCGGGGGAAAATAAGAAGTAAAATTGTGCATGTGCAGAACGGCCTGGTAGCTGACCATTCTGAGCATGCGCAGTTGCTTTTTTCTTTAGGTGAGATTCTTGCACCATTTGTGAGATCCTCTTGAGATCTCGCTATGGGTTCTTGATTCTTGTGAGATTCTCGTGAGGACCAAAACAGATTCTCATTGCAACCTTACTCCATATATCTAGTGATGGGACCAAGAGGGTCAGTGGAAACTGTGACCAATCCTCTTCTACCAATTAATTATACTTTACTCCTTCATGTAGGAGTGGGCAGCAAAGTATTGTGGCAGAGATCTATTGCTATTAAATGAAAAATGAGCTTTTACAGGAAGCCATGAAAATGAAAGTAATAATTAAATCTTTATATAACTTTAGGTTGCATTGTAAGTGGTTAGCTGAAAAAAATTGTCTTTAACTCATGGCCTGCAGCAATCACATCTGTTATATTTTAGGAACAGAAAGCTAATGAGGTGGAATCTGGAGTACTGAGCTTAATTGGGCTTGTTTTGATTAAGTGTATGTGCTGGGAATATTTTACTCACTTGCATAAATTGCAAACAGCCAACATAAGACACAAAAATGTGCAAACTCTTTTGTGGGTAGGCTTAGAATAATAGAACTGTCTCCATTAAATAATAAATTGCAAAGGAAAATGTCTGAACTTTTGATGAGGAAAAAAAGGCATGTACTTTAATTTGTCTAATTAGTGGTCTTCTATGGTGATAAATGTCTCCATTTCACTTGCGCTTACACACACTCAAATATACACCTCCAATGTGTTGTGCAGTATAAAGATTTCATCAGTGTGATTTTGTGTTGATTGCATTATTCATGAACTGCAAAGCCATTCAAAACATTATGCCAATGAAAACCTTTATACAGCAACACAGTGCAACACAACCTCTACAAGTCTCTGACTGCGTTCACAAGATCCTTTTCTCCCACAGCCTCTGTTTCTTACATGAAATTGTATTCTTGCTTTTTAAATGTCCCCATGTTCTTGCCCCTGATTGGTAAAAGTTTTCCCCTATTGCTGTGGCTGCTGCTAGGTATCCCATAAAGCTGGGCAGTTCTGCACTGACTCTATGGTCCTGTGACAGCAGGATTAAACCCATCATACGTTATGAAAAATGCATGTGAAGGAGTTAGTATGTTCGTTAAACTTAAATTTTTGAGTTATTTATTATTAACTATTAATTATTATTATTCTTTTGAATTAGATGTGAATTACACCTGCTGCGTCTTTTGAACTAACCTTTCATATGTCCCCCCCTCCCCCAAAAAAAGCCGGAGAAAAAGATTTTCTCTGACTAAGGATCACTTTTGAATGCAGCCTCAGATTGTTTAGACCAGGGGTGGGGAACCTCAGGCCCGGGGGCCAAATGTAACCCACGGGAAGTTTTTATGTGGCCCCTTTCCACTTCCTGGATCTCGACCTTGGATCCAGTTTTTACTTCCAACAACTGAAAAACTTGGCTCAAGAGAAGGGAGCAGAGTTGAGGTCATGCAGAAAAGGATAGGGGACAGTTCCATGGCACAGATCTATTATTTTAGTCCTTCCCTTTTCTTGAGTGCATCCCTTAAGCACCCCCGCTTCAACTTCTGTGCAGCCCTTGGAGCTTGTGCAAGCTTTCAAAGCGGACCCCTGGAGGAATAAGGTTCCCCATCCCTGGTTTCAACTGTTTAACTGGGATTAATTCTTTTTGCAACCATTCTTCTGGAAATTGAAGGAAAGAAAGAGGCTCTTATAGGACTGAGGTTCCCATTGTAGGTCAGAACTAGCACTGAAACAAATTGAATACCATACTTGTCGAATTTGCTTGCTTTGCCTTGAGTCAACCAAAGTGGGCACAAAACACTATCTGCACCTTATTTGTTTAGATTTTTGTGGGGCTTTTTGTATTTTCATTCTTTTTGTTTGTCATAGTAAAGATAGATAGATAATAGTTTATTGGCTCAATCGATTGGTTGTAGCAAAAGAAAAGCATTATTCATAAAATGAAACCATACAAACAACGAAGAAGATCACAAGGCGGACATCCCCTATTATACATATAATGACAGTATCTAATACCAGAGCCAGTGGCATTAAAATATCTGAGTTTACAAACAGCATGGAATACCCAATCCTGAGACTGTATCAAATAATAGTACTAGCAAAATAGAAAGATCCGTCTCTTGCAAAGTTACGAACTTCCCCAACAGCACAGTTAGAGCTTTAACAATGGTTGACACCCCAGTTGCACCCTAGTTATGGTGAAGTTTTACAATTTCTATGAGCCAGGGCATTAGCTAAATTTGTCATTTTGAGCATAACCTTCTCACAAGGCTTTACTAAAAGATAAACCAATTTTAATTGAAAATCCTAATGTGATTTCCCAATCGATAGGTCGTTCAAATATTTAGCTCTCACATCGGAAGTATGAGTGTTCAAATAATGTTCAAATGCTCGTGATTTCTGATATACTTGAAAAAAGGCAGGTGAGAAACGTAAAGTTCATAATCAAATAACTAAATTCTTGAAGAAAAATTGGCGGAAAAAAAAAACTCTGGGAAAAGAGGACTGGTAATGGCAACGCGAATATTTGTTTTGGTAAGACTATTTGGAGTGGTCTTAAAAAATACAGAATTTGGCATTAATTTTTGCACTTGTTGGAAGGCTAATTGGGGTCATGCCATCTGCAGAAGGGAGCACAATTCCTATTTGAGATTTGCTTTGTTACTACCTAGAGTCATGGAATTAAATGATGTCTCACAGGCAAAAAGTTTGGGAACTCCTGCTTTTGAACCATGCTAAAATGCTGAAGACTGCTATAGCTCATCTGATTTCAATAGAGCTATGCTGATTTATACTAGCAAAGGTACAAATGTTGGAAGGAGGGAAAAAATGACTACTAAATTTTAAAAAACTCTAAAGATGACCTAAAATAGCTTTTCTATTGATATACATAGAAATGTCACAACTCTACAATCTGGTATTTTGGAATCTTCCAGGACTTGAAATAAGTGATGAGTCTTCTAGCAATATGTCAGTCAAGCATAGTGAATTACAAGTGACTGAGATATGGTGGTCTCTGAGAGCTGCGACAATAGCCTCTGCAGTCTCAGCGAAGAATGACTCATTTCATGCCATCAGGGGTATTTCTTTTGTACATCTGAATCCAGGAAATAAAGATTCATGGTGATATCTTGGTCCCACTAAGGTGAATAGAAGCTTTATCAATGGGTGTTAACAGAAGTGATGACAGAGTGCTGCCGTCACGACCCAACCTGGGTTGGGAGCCTGCTGCCAACACAGTACTAACCAGGTCGGGACAGCCAAAAAGTGTGCTGGTGGCCAGATTGCTGGGGAAGGTGGGGGAGCCGCCCAAATATGCAGCTGGCTGGCCCCGCCCTCATGCTGTGCCCAGTGCCTCATCCCCTGCCAAGACAGGCAGCCATGATGGCCAATGATCATGACGGACCTGATCTGGGCCAGGTCATGGCACGCTAAAACACATGTGTAGCCTGCTGTGGCTTGCTTTGGTCTGATAGGGCGGACAGTAGGGATGGATGAACACGGTTCAGAAGTTCAGAGTTCAGCCCGAACTCGGTCTGTTCGGATGATCGAACCCGAATCTGAACACGAACTGCCCGAACTGAACTCAATTCCGAACGTCGAAATGACCGAACAGTTCGGTCAGTTCGGATCACATTCAGGTGGCAAAAAGAGGTTCGCTGGAAGGTCAAACATGACAGGAAGGGGTAGTCACTGAGGAGCAGACATCCAGGCACCAGGGGTGGAGAGGCTTGCAAGAAACTAAACTTTCTGACTCCCCCCTTTCCAACACCTTCTGAGCTAGTCACTGTTCCTGAACAGCAGGCATTGAGGAGGATTATTAGATTGCTTTAAGTTTCATTTCAGTTTTGTACTGAAATAAAACTGAAACCATAAACTGAAACCTTGTGTTGTTTGTGATTCCCCCCATCCCATAGATAGAAAGACAGATAAATAGATTAGATTAGATTAGATTAGATTAGATTAGATTAGAGATAGTAGACAGTTGTAGGATTTAGCTTAGTGATAGAGATAGCTTTAGTGATTTAGTTTTAGTGTTTGTAGGAGTAGGCCTGTGTACTTATTAGATAATCCATTTAGTTCATAGCATTTAGAATAGTTAATAGCAGTTAGATTTAGTGTAGATAGATATATATAATATTAGATAAAAAAATTAAATTAAAAAACCCCATATAAAAACAAAAAAACCAAATAAAAAACCAAAAAACTCCATATAAAACCAAATAAAAAACAAAAATAATATAAAAAACGAAAATAAAATCCCATGACAAAACATCTCCTGAATGGTCGAACCCGAACCGAACGGCTGGACCGAACGGCCGAACCCGAACCCAGCGAACTAACCGAATGGCTGAACCGAACGCAGCCGAACTGAACGGCCGAACCCAAACCGCGATCTGTTCGCCCATCCCTAGTGGACAGTAGCTTGGTCTGTGATTCCAGAGGTCTCTGGGATTGCAGTCCGGGCTTGCCGCTGACACACCTGGGAGCAATCTCATGCGAACATCTGCACCAACAAATGTGCTGGTGGCTTGCAGGCTAAAGTGGAGTTCAGCGGGCCAAACACTTTCTATTTCTTCACTGCAGTTCAGTATGTCAGACAATTATTACAACTTCCAATATCATCACCTAGTAGTGGTATTTCCAACATTTGTTAAATAATTAAGCAGCTGTAGTCTATTGACTTTTTACAGAGACTTGTTTTGTACTCTGTGATCTCCAGTCTCTGGGCATTGCACAAGAGTTTGTCTATGGTTACATTATTGCTGGTCTAAATCCAGGATAATTCAAGGACTGTTTCTTTAGCTACATCCCATTCCTCTAGATACATCAACACATGTATGCTGTCTTACAGCCTATGAAGATTCTTTTTCCAGCTAGGGTGGAAATCCCACCCTGATCGTCCATTGGGAAAAGAGATGGATGCAGGAAGAAGGGTGAGATTTCCTGCTAGTACACACCAATCAGGGATCCAGCAATGAGGTGGAGGATCTATCATGCTTTCTGTCTATCCCAAAGCAATGTGGTGTTTGGGAACAGGCGCAGCCTTTATTAAATAATTGCTCCTCATATAGGGAGGGGGGCTGTTAGTGTGCACAATACTTTAAAAAAAAATTTGCAAGTCAACTGAGTGATAAAAGTCAACAGGTACTGAATGTCTACTCAGAATCATTTAGTAGGGGTAGTCATTTGGTTTAAATTGAATATTCGGAATCACTGGAGATCCATATCTGCAATTTGCAGATTCAGGTATGGATTCATATTATGGATCCGTATTTAAATCAATAAAATAATATATAAAACAAAGAATTAAAAAATGTTCATGCACAAAATGGACAATGGACCATTTTGTGAAAGCGTGCTCTTTTCCAAAATGGCGGTGGGAGTGTTGCTGCCATTTTTGAAAATGGCAGTCAGTCTTCACATTTGCACCATGGTCACAGAGCATGTGCAGACTAGCTGCCCTTTTCCAAAATGGCAGCGATGGTTCCACCAACATTTTGGAAAAGGGTGTACATATGCAGAAAAGTCCAGCAGCCATTTTGCGCATTTGCAGTGGTTTTTAAAAAATGTTTAAATTTTTATTTGTTTGTTGTTTTCAAAACGAACCATAATGGGTGTGTTGCTACTGTTGTGGTTCAGTGCAGATTAAACTGTGATGGCCTGTTACAAGCAGTTATGGATTAATCTGAATCCAAACTGCCCACCCCTATCATTTAGAGCTTTTGAAATTCTCACCAAATAGACTTTCCAAAATTAAGCTGGCATTTTCAGAGGGGTTAGTGAAGTAAGGTCAATACAAGTCAATAAGACTTTTGTGCCTGCCTGGTTCCCTTAAGATCCTTTCCAAGTCTCAGTATATTATGATTATTCTCAGGTTTATATTTTATGATCAGTTGAAGAGTTTATTCATGAGTCCTAACTGTCAGTCCAGCAGTAACAGTGGGGCCCAATGAAGACCTTCATCTAGTGTCAGTGGAATAAGATAGCCAACTTATCAGTAGGCCAAGAGAACAAGGTCACCCAACCAAGTCAGGATTCAACTCAGAACAGTCAGGTCAGAGTCCAACATGCGATCCATTTGATTCACTGGCTTCACTTGATGACTAGTAACTGTAAAATTAGCTGGCTACTTGTTGATTTGCAGGGGTGTAGGTAGTTTGGAATGAAATCTGGAGCAAAGGAAGGGATGGGAAACTTGCCTTATTCCTGGGCGCGGGGAAGAAGGGAAGTTTAAGAAGTCATGGCATGGGGGAATGGGAGGCTAATGGATTGCTGAATTTGGGGTTACTGAGGCAAAGGGGAGCAAGAAGGATGGAGCAGGGCCGCCCCATGGTTTGTGAGGCCATGTGCAAAGTCTTGGTGCGTGACCTAATTATGCAAATGTGTAAATTTACATAAAATGTACTCCCTCTGGACAGAAAGCATTCCCATTCTCCACCCCTCTGAGTAGCTATGGAGAAGCATGGCCTTCCCATGCTTCTCCCCCCGACTTGCCACCCCTTGGCTGCCTTAACTGGTGCTCTGCCAAGCGGCCATAGACAAGCATGGCCTCCCAATGCTTCCCCACACACCTCCCCAGCTGAGAGTCTACCACCACTCCCCAGGAGTGGTTCCACTGCAGGGGCAGCCAGGCGGGCAGTGAGGCAGGCACAGAGAGACTGACTACATCCGCTGCCTTACTGGGGGAGAGGGGGTGAGCTTAGCCAGCCTGGCCTCCAGGGCCTGTTGTTCTTGCTGCCAGTGCTGCCTGTGCCTTGTGCATGTACATGGTGCAACCGGTCCACCAGAGGTGCTGCTATCAAACACATAAGACACCCAAAATGCAGCCAGCCTTTTAAGCGCATTGTGCCATGAAAAGAGACATATATACATAACCAGTGCAGTTGTGCCCCCAAAATCAGTTCACACTGCCACCACCCCATAACCAATTTGTTTTCACCCCGCCGTCCATATAATTAATTTATGCAGCCCCCCACCCATAACCATTAAATTTGTGCCTCTGGGGCAGCGTGAATTGATTATATGGGGGCGCAAATTAACTGGTTATGTGGCGCAGGTCTAAAGACAGTGTTCCTGATAGCAATAACTTCATTAAGAAGAGTTAGTGAAATAGCAGCCATAATAATCTCAGACCCATATTTGCAGATTTTCCAAGATAGAATGGATATTGCTCTACATCCTAAATTCCTACCTAAGATAGTATAAGTAAGACAGCCATAGCAGCAGGGCTCATCCCCTGCAGGTGAGCGAGGCTCCACCCCCTGGGAGGGCTCAGCCAAAGCCACAGGCCAAAGCTGCCCGCCC
>QEPC01012945.1:4975-18391 GCA_003113815.1 Sphenodon punctatus | reverse complement strand
TGTCTGTGTGGCTGTGTGTGTGTGTGTGGTTTGTGGTGTTTGTGGTGGTGTGTGACTTTGTTTGCTGTGTGTGCCTGGAGCTATGGAGGAAGAAACGGTGCCAGGAATATCTGTGGATGTTCAGGAGGTGGTGGAGGTGGACTCATCCTCATTGGACCCTGTCCCTTGCCCCTGCCACCTACTGCTCCTTCTCCTGTCATCTGCACCTGCCACCAAGTTAGGGCTAGGTAGGCATGCTGTGCATTTCTGCTGCTCCATATATCAGCGGTAAAATGCACAACGGCTTCACCTGCCCCGACCAGATGCTCCCTCACGTGCTCCATGGTAGCCCAGCACAGGAAGGGCACCACCTGCCTGCTAAAGGTGGTTCATGAGAACAGCTTGTACTGGGACACCAGCAGTGCCATCAGCCTGCAGAAGCCGATGCTATCCACCACGGAGAAGGGCTGGTCATCCAGCGCAATCATCTCACTCACCTGCCTGGTGATATCTATTGCCTCTGGATGATGCCCTCCACACCGCCAAGCCTTAGCTCAAGCTATGAAAAGAATGAGGGCTTTTACAGCATACCAGATAAATATTTCCTATAGTATTTTTTATATTTTTCTTCTAAGCTTTCAAGTTTCAGCCACTCCCTTACTGAGTTTGGGGATAAACTGGTAAATAAAATAAGATGCCACAGATGTTGTAACATTTGCTCTAGATTTCCTCAGATCAATCCCTGGGTTTGGAGAAGAGATGTTGGTTGCCACAGGAACGTCAAGAAGAAGATATCCACAAGAAGTAGGATAGTAAGGGGTTCATTAATGTTGTTTCTAAATTACCTTGAGATAGAGGTCTGAGGCCTGACTGAAAGTGTTGGATCAGAGCTGGTCAAGTTCTCTGCCTAAACCCACTGGGCATGGACCAGGTTGAGCTCATCCGCTACGGACAACTCTGTCTCTTGCAGAGTGCTGGTGACATTAGAGTGCTCTGTATGGGGTGGAGCCAGGCCAATATGGGGAGGGACAATGCCAGCACTCCACATCTTTCTTACAAAACCCTGCTGGATTGGACCAGGTCACAGAAGATCCCATGCTCGCAGGCCCTGCTTGGGCTTGAATTTTGAACCTGAGCATTGCATTACTTTAAGTTCCCATAGTGAAAGATGTATGTGAAAAGTTACTGCACCTGATTCTCAGCTTACATTCAGAGTTAAGTTAGCACTGGGGTTAAATCATGTTCCCAGAGTAGCCAGATAGAAGTGCCCTTGACTTCAGTGATGCAGGGACAGACTAATTCACTAAAGTAAGTAGAGCTTAAGCCATGGTAAAACTGGGAAGGGGAAATTGCAATCAACCCCAGTATTAGAAAGAGTATCTGCATTTTTTGTGTCATGTGTAGTTACAAGAGGTTTTACTCACACCTTGTATCTCTTAGGATGCAGCCACGTAAGCTGCAGCGGACCTGATCCACATGCACCCTTTAGCAGGCAAACACTGATGCAATACGTCAGGGCCAGCATGGGGAACAGGACAGAGGGTCCCCCCCGCAGGGAAACCAGGCAGGCCTCTGTCAGCTATTCCACCAAGCCCCAGGGCAGGTTGAGGCCATCCAGTCCGGCCACATCCCAATCCCTCGGCCCGCCCATTATCCTGCCCCTGGCCGTGATGCGGCTGTGTAGGACTGGAGATAGCACCCACCGCTCAGTGTCCCACAGCAAACCTTGCCGCATGGTGAGGCAGAAGGGGACTGGGCAGGCAGTTGAGTGGCAGTGCACTACCGTACGTTGGGACAGCCGTGCCCCAATTTGGATAAGGCTGCTACATGTTGTATCCCCGGCCTTTTTCTGAGGATTTGGCACATAGCAGCCAGCTGCCTGCCCCATGGCGGGGGGAACATCTGGTGGCTGCTGGGCACAAGATGCACTGCATCACGTGTTACAGCTGCCCAGAGTGGGGTAAGGTTGTCCAAGGCATCGTAGATGTATCTTGTGGCTGTACCTGTAGGGTCTTCTGGAAATTACCCTCTTGCAGGTCAGTCTATCAACTTGCATGTGAGAGACGGGGAACCTCTGGCTCATAGGCCGAATGAGGACCACCGCTGGCTTTTATTTGGTCCCTCCCTTTTCATTTCCTGCCCATGGATCCAGTCCCTACAGTTAAACAGTGATGGAGTAACTGAACTGTGGAGGATGGGAATGGAGATGGGAGGCATGCTTTCAAGGTAGGGTGACCAGATCTCCCCTTTAAACTGAGACACATTAAAAATACATATTGCAGGGCTGCATTGGTTCCAATGCAGCTCTGCACCATGTGTATTTCATAAGCGTCCTATTTAAAGGTGAGTTATGGCCACCCTAATTCAAGGTTAGGGGATGGAGGCAACGGTTAGATGATCTACAATCTGAATCCTCCCATTCTTCCCCCTTCTATCCAGCAGGTGTAGCTTGTACTAACTGAATGGCCCATATGTGGGAAAGGATCCCCAGCTCCTGTTTCATGACTACATGGCTAGGCAGAGATGATAAAACATGCATGGCTCTCAAAGAGGTATTTTTACCAGAGTTTCACACCCAATTCGCACCTGTAAGATGAGAAGGACTGGGGAATCGGATATAAAAATGCCATTGATGCAGGATGCCACAGTTAGGAATGAGAAATGACTTTCTTGTTGTTGTTTAGGAGAAAACCATGGTAAGCCTTACTATTGTATTACTGTGATATATTAAGGTAATGCAGATTGGGGTTTTTTTGTAAACCAATTTATTTAGGTGACAGCTTATAGCCAGGGGAAACAGGGTGAGGGAAAAGTTTCCAAGGAAGAACTAGGGCTTTATAGGATAAAGATTTTCTATAATATTCTTTTTGACATTTTTCTCTTAAGCTTTCAACTTTCAATCACTATCCCACTGAGTCTGTGGATAAATTGGGTGTAAAAATAAATAAATAATATACCATACAATCCCCAGCAAATTAGATTTAAACTCTATCAGGGGGAATGAAGTGCAGTTATGTTTGTTTTTAAAGGATCGTTTTGGAAAGTTTCTTCCCAATTTTGCTCTGTGTAGTTTAGGTACTTGAGATGGAAAAGAAAAAAAAAATGTCAAAGGAACTGAAAGAATTTGAACAAAAGTGCCTTGTTATAGCATTTATTCAATTTTCCCTTTCCTCCTTTGGATTAAGTATCAAGTGCCAGTCACAAACTTCATGGGGTAGGGTAAAGAAAAGAGAAATCGCTCACATAAATACAACTACGAGGAAACTGAATGTCAGTGGTTGGACTTCAGTGAAGAAAGAACCTTTATTTTTAAGAGCCCTCAAATTGGGTTTGGAAAAGCAAATGGCATTTTATTTTATTTTATTTTATTTATTTATTTGCATCGAAGAGTACAGCCACAATAGATGTTACCTTGAGTTGGGCAGCCAGTTGTTCATCCAATCCTGGGGCGGGCAGCTGGCTGCTACACATTGCAGCCTCAGAAAAAGGCATAGGAGTCTTACCCAAAGTGGGGTACGGCTGCCCATCTCAAGGTAGCGTGCCACTGCTCATGGGCCTGGACCCCCTCTGACCCGCGCTATGCAGCCACATCACAGACCACGACTGGGGCAGGATAGTGGATGGGATGGGTGCGGCTGAGCTGGGTGCCAGCACATGTGCCTGGTGCCATGGCCCGCACCAAGGCATGGCGGGATGGTCGACAGCAGGCCACATGCCTGGTTTTCCTGAGGGGGTGGGGAACCATCTGCCCTGCTCTCCCCACTGGCCCTGCAGTGTGGAGGCTGAAATTGCCTATCCCAAGGCGCACAGGGATCAGTCCTGACTAAGCTCAACTGGCTACACCCTATGAAGAGATTTACAAAAGTTGGTAGGGATTTTTAGAGGCAGACGAGCAGTTTCTTATGGAAATCCGAGTCTCCCTTCGGTAAAGTGCTCAGCTTATGCAGGTGTGTGACCTGCTCATTTTGTTCTTGGTTGTGCCACTGCCAGGACTGTGCCTCAGTTTCCCAAGAAAAAAAGCCCAATACTCTCAAATTTCTCAGTCCGGTTCAGTCATCATAAACTGCCTCTTCAACAGCATTGACAGGTTCAGCACATTTGAGCCTTGCAGCAGGCCTGCCAGCCTCATCGGTCCTATTCGTGACCCAGAAACCACACCTCTCCCTGCTCTCCCCATCTAGAGAGCACAGCACATTCATGTCCCTGATGGTTGTCTAGCTAGACTACCCTTCTAGCTTTATATGTACAGGGCTTTCTAGTTGCTTGATTTATAGAACCTCACCCTCCCTAATGAGTTTCCCCGACTGAGGCTGGAAAATTAGTCCCAAAGCCAGGAAATTTAAAACTGTTTTTGCAGGGCTTATTATGAATTCAGAAAAAATAGGCTCACAAATTAGTTGGCTCAATAGATGACCAGTGTCAGAGACCTTTGCTAGCACACTCCATGACCTCTCTGTCCAGAGAGAGAAAGGGAGTCTCTATTGCTGCTCTTTCCTCTGTAAGTTCTCTAGACCATAAGTATGCTTGATTGGAATGGTTCCTAGAGCAGAAGACATAATAGGGCCCCCATCCCAGCAGCAGAGGGCACAGTTGCATCAGGAAGCGTGGGCATCCCAGGCTTATTGACCCTGCTCTACCTCTTGTCTAATTATAGCTACACCCTTGACTTTTAAAATGTGCTTCTGGACATCCAGGATGGCTTCTTACAGTCCCAGACTCCACTGTATATGTGCAGAGATGGATGGAAGCTACATGCACTCTTGAAGAGTGATAGCACATCCACAGCCTGTTATATATGGAGTCATACCAATCTGTTTACCCATAGCAGACAAAGGGATGTCCATGTGTGTGTGGGGGGGAGGGAGCAGTGCAAATTCAATGCACATATACTGGACTCCTAAATAACATGGTGGGACCATAGTGCCATACTCTACCTCTTACCCCACCACATCCCTCCTGTCCTGTATGCACAGAACTGGATACTATAACAGTAACATTAAGTATAAATATTTTATTTTTCATCAATAATTCTATACAAAACTACAGCATAAGGGGAATGCAGAGTTACATGAAAACCTAAGTTGTAACTCTGTCCCTTACTGCTTGTTTTTTGGAGCCTCTTCTCCTGTCATTCCTCCAGACTGAGAGCAAAAACCAGAAATCCCACTCTCGCCGTTTTGTGCTGTATGGCATATTACAGTGGTGCTCTGTTCTCTGCACTGACTGCCTATAGTCTTCTGGGTCCGATTCAGGTTGTTGGTGATTACCTTTAACGCCTGACCCCTACTTACCTGTGGGGCCACCTCACTCCCTGGGCTTCAGATCGGCCCCTGCAGTCGACTGTGTGCACCTTTCTTGAAGTACCCCAGGTTTCCTGGGGGGCTAGTACGGAGAGGGCATTCTCAATGGCCACACCAAGGGTGTGGAACGCCCTCCCGGTGGAGGCCCAGCTAACCCCGGACCTCTCCTCTTTTAGCGAACATGCAAAACCTGGCTGTTCTGCCAGGCTTTTGGTGAGGGAGAGGGGTAGGGTGGGTGGGTTGAGGGTTAGGGTGGGAGGGTTCTTGTTTTTATGACATTCCCCTATGTAGAGTTTGTCTGTGTGTGTGTGTGTTTAAAATTGCAAGCCACCCCGAGCTGCATGGCAGGAGGGGTGTGATATAAGACTTTATAAATAAATAAATAAATAAATAAATAAGGTGCGGATGTGCAAGACGGGCACATTTTGTGTTTCTGATTTCTGTTCTGGTTTCAGTGGCAATTTTTGTGGGTTTTTTGTGTTTTGTGTCACAGCATTTGGGGACCTGTTCTGATTACTGATGTAGATCATCATTTTGGGATTTTACAGGGAGCAGTCACAATGAAGGACAAACTGCAGGGTCTAGGTGCTTTAGATTCTGTTTCGATACTGATTAGCAGCTCCCACAAACACCCAAAACCAAAATAATGATTTTTACAAGGTGTAGTAACTATTTTTACAAATTAAATATGTTAACGTGGTGGTTTCCCTTAGCTCTCCACTCGAGAGCGTCTAGGGGGACAAGGGTTCTGGCTCATCCTGTACCCACAGTCGGACTGCAGGACCAAGGTGCTCTGAAATTCTGCTTCTATAGTGATCAGCAACTCCCACATACCAAGCACCCAGCAGGAAGGAATTTACATGTTGCAATAATTAGTTTAGCAACTAAACAAAATAGAAGACCATGAACACAGTTTCTCCTAGCTTCCGGTCCCAAAGGGTGTAGTTGTTGAGGCACAACTGTTTGTAAAGTTCACTCTTACACCCACTGTTAGACAGGTTATTACAGGTTATTACAATCACAAATATTTTGACCTCCCCTGGAACTTGCTACTCTACAGTCTTTTATCCCCCTCCCCCTTATCTCCAGGAGGGTAGGGATAGGGGCTGAATCAGGCTGTGGGGGCAGGAGGAGGACTCAAGATCATTGGTGGCAGCAGCAGTGAAAGCAGGGCTGGGACAATCTATCACCCATTTTGATGTGCAGAAACATGTACTTACAAGTGCTGGCAGCGGGATGCACATGTAAATGAGGCACAGTTTTGATGACGTTTGAAAGGCGCATGATTGAAGCTTTTTGGCGCACTGACAAGTGTGCTTTGCTTTACCAGGTCAGAAAAAAGCACTTGTCACTGCACCAAAAAGCTTCAAACATGCGTGTCTTTTATGCACATCTGAATCACACCTCTTTGGTCTGACTTCTGAGCAGTGACTCCGCCCTCCCTGCAGCTCTTCTCTTTTGTTTTAAATTACTCCCCCTCCATCTCGCTGCCACTAGCACTGCTCACTGATGTGAAGGGGAAAGCTTGCAGGGGAAAGTCACTCCATCCCCAATAGTGGCCGAGGTGGACAACACAAAATAGGTTCCTGCTCTTGTCTTTCATTTGTTAACCCACAAATTGCCATTTTTGGCCATTTTCAAGTTAGATCTGCTGTGTAGGAGAACAGTTTGAACCCTATAGACAAACTCCATTTTGAATAGCCACACTGCCTTAGCCAGAGTAGAGAGTCACTTTAGCATGGCTTACAGAGATGTATGCTGGGTAAAATCATACCAGACCTCTGTTCCAGAGACAGAAATGCTAGCTGCTTGCTTTAGTTCACTTTCATAATAAAGTTGTCCTTAGAATATAGGCCCTGAGACACTAGGACGCCTTTCCTCCTTCTCTCACATAGATAACACAGTTATAGCTTTGTAGTGATAAAGCAGGTGCAACCTTCTAGTTAGAACAGGATGAATAGTTCTAATACACTCTTAAATGTAAACATGGTTGGCTCATGTTTGGTTGTATTGTTTTGGGAATGTGTACTCTTTAAGTATGTAAACATCTTGCTAACTACTGAGTTTTCTATAATTTTCCATTGTTGTACCATGTCACTTGAGTGACACCTTTGTTTATACCAAAACCCTATAACCATCCTGGTGTAATGGGAGGGGTCAGAGACTCTCTGCTGAACCCTGCGTGGTGATGACAGATGTCTCTCCCTCTCAGCTGAAAGGTATACAATAAAGAAGCTCTATCAGATTTCAACCATTGGTGTAAGTATAAGTTTTTCCACGACAGCTGGTACAGACTAGAAGTCAGCCATTGGGTGAATCTTCCTGTCATGTTTAAACAACATCTTCACTGAACTACTGCATTAAATTTTTAAGTCCCTGTAAGGCAAGCTTTAGAACAGGGCAAACTGAAATGACTGCCCGGGCACTTAACATATATCTATCTATATATATGTAGAGGGGGAGACAGACGGGGGAAGTTAAAAGGTAAAATAAAGGGTATAAGGAAAGGAAAGGTTTAACACTGAGGGCTGAGGAAGATTTTTAGTGAAAGCAGCACCAGAGTTCTATAAATGCAACCTCACACATCAAGAGATAGCACAGAACAAGAGTAAAACAGCTTGGCCCTGCAACATAAATGGTTGCAGCGCCCTCCCCAGAGCTCCCATGGTTGGTTCTGGGAGGCAGGAGGCATTGAGCAACCACAGGGTGCCATTCAACTGCCTGGGACCTACTTGTGCTGCTCATTGGCCAGCTATTGCATCCATCAGATCCTTCCACTCTCATCACAGTCTCAGTTCAAGAGTTCAACACTCTTTCCTGGCTCCGAGATGTCTGCTCCCTCCTCCCCTCTCCACATTTCCATCCAAAAAACACCTGCGAGGCAATAACAAAATTAATTAATTAATTAATTTTATTTATCTCCTTGTATTTATATGCTGCCCACTCCTTTCATTATCATTATTGATTTTGTTATTATTTATCTTCATTATCGTTATTGCACTAATGATAACAAAAACAACAAATTTCATTATCTTTATCAAGATAATGAAAACAAAGTGCATACCCCTATTTTGGATTACTTCTCAACTAATGAAAGGGCTTCACACAAAGTTATTTTCTACCCATAATTCATGATTTCTGATGAAGCTTCTCTAAAGGAACATTAAATCAGAGTAATCAAACAACTTGAAACATTTTAAGTTCCTTCCTTACCTAGCTGTCTTCCCAGGGTCCAGGAAGGAACCTAAGGACTAGGCGCACCCAAAGATGACATGTTTTATCATCTCACTTTTGGAGGAAAATTCTCGAGAAGTGTTTTCTGAGGCCACTTTTAGATGATTGGTGTGCGTTTGTATACACCCGCCCTTTAAAAGTGCCATGGGCAGTATTTAGATGCACCGCACTTTTAAAGGGTGTGTGATTTTTTTGGAGCGAGCGTGTGCGCTGATCATCTGAAAGTGGCCTGAGTCTCTTCAACATCACTACTTAATGAACACAAGGATTGGAGATCCCACCCAAACTATTTCCTGCCACACACAAGATATCAAAAGAGTTATATTGCTAGCAGCACGAAGCATAATGCTTTCCTAGCCTCTTGCACTGAGTGGATGGGTGCTTCTGTGTATTCTTCATAAAGGAGTATTCCCTTCACCCTTGCCTTACAGTCTTACTGATGGTACAGATCAGAGAGAAGCCAGCGTGTGAATCCTGTCACATTTTAAAACTGCAGATTTTCCCAGTCAGAATCCTCCCCTCCTGACCTTTATGGGCAAGGAAGTTAATCCCTACAGAAGAGAGTGCTGATCCATCCATCTGATTTTTCAGTCCCTTTTGCATTCTACTTACGGAAAAATGGATTTTGAGTTATTTTTAAGGATGTTCCAATGCACAATGTCATTGGGAATTAGCTGTAAATTCATCTCTTTGAAATTTCATTCTTTCTAGAAATTTATATGGAATTCTTGTGTTCAATGTCTCAAGAGCTTCCCAGGTTCCTCCAGAGTCTCCTTTGTCCTAGTCCTTGTGAGGAGACAATAGAGATTTTTTTTTCATTTTTCACCCAGAAGGTGCCTTATTTAGGGCTTCCTTTTGGTAACAGCAGAATTGGTCCCATGTTTGCCAGCAGCTATATAGTAGGGATGTGCAAACGCAGTTCGGATGTTCGGATTTCGGGCCAAACTTGGCCTGTTTGGATGACCAAACCGAAAGTCCGAACAGAACGTTCGAATGGCCAAACAGTTTGGAAAAGTTTGGATGAGTTCAGGGGCAGGAAAAATGTGACTTTGGGAGGGGAAAATGTGACTGGAAGCGGGAGGAAGCTGAGAAGCAGACTTCCTGGCACCGGACGTGGAGACCAGAGGTGGTTTCAGGGCCAAATGATACCAAATATTTTTTTCGATTTCGGTATTGATAGCACTATTTTTGGATGTTTGGCCGCATTTGGACGAACCAAACTCCACCGAACCAAACAACCAAACCCAAACTCGACTTTCAAACCAAACATCCGAACATCTGACAATCCAAACCACATTCTATTTGCACATCCCTACTATATAGGGCTATGAGAAAAGCAGCAGACTTGATCAGACCATGAAAACTTGTTCCCATGTTATCTTTAAACAAAGCTCTCCTGGATACAAAATCCAGAGTTCTGTAAATGCAACCTGACACATCAAGAGGTTACCCTTGTCCCCTCTCAACCTTTTCCCCTCCTTGCCCTTTCCCCCTCACAACTAAACATAACAAGACAATCCCAACTCTCACTCCCATTTGAATGGGAGAAGAGGCAACACTCCTTACTTCATTCTAGTCTTATCACCACACTAGCGTTTCCCAATCTATCCCTGCGGGGGATCATCATTGTAAAAAATCCCAATTTGCAAAAAAAATGGACCTTCTCAATACACCAGTCTTGGATTATCTTTTCAGAAACTCCTAGATCCCTCCTGCCAAAAAGGTAAGAAATGACTTTTCTTTCCAAAGGACCCCTCTCCATTCTGGCTTCCGCCCCCCCCCTTCACTCCACTGAAATTGCTCTTGCCAAGATCACCAATGATCTACTTGTCGCTAAATCTAGGTGCCTTTACTCCATTCTTGTCCTCCTTGACCCCTCTGCTGCCTTTGACACCGTCGACCACTCACTCCTACTGGACTCTCTTCGCTCCCTTGGCTTCTGTGATTCTGTCCTTGACAGGTTATCCTCCTACCTCTCTGACTGCTTCTTTAATGTGTCCCTTTNCTGTTCAAGCCACTTATTGTGAGTTAGACCCATGCCCGTCCTGGCTGGTTAAGGTCATCTGGGAGACGTTAGGGCCGTTGCTGGCGGGGATTGTCAACACCTCCCTGGGGGAGGGCAGGGTGATGAACTGCCTTAAGGAGGCACTGGTGCGGCCCCTGCTCAAGAAACCATCATTAGACTTTGGTGTGCTGGCCATCTATTGGTTAGTCTCTAACCTTCCCTTTTTAGGGAAGGTTGTTGAGTGGGTGGTGGCTTGGCAGTTGCAGGAGCATCTGGACCGGATTAAGTTTCTCGAACCCTTGCAGTCAGGTTTTTGCCCTGGATATGGCATGGAGACTGCACTTGTGGCCTTGGTTGATGACCTCTCCCGAGAGTTGGACCGGTATCATTCGACCCTGTTGATCCTATTAGATGTCTTGGCTGCATTTGATACCGTTGACCATGAGCTGCTGGTGACTCGGCTGCTGTGCTGGTCAGGAATTGGCAGAACTGTTCTTGAATGGTTCCACTCCTTCCTGACTGGGAGAGTCCAGTGTGTGGTCCTGGGTGATTTTTCATCTTTTCCCCAGGGTCTCAAGTGTGGAATCCCACAGGGTTCAATCTTGTCCAATCAGTATGCTGATGATACCCAGTTTTATCTCTCTTTTTCATCCAACTCAGACCCGGAAGTCTCAGTGCTTACCTGGTGCTTGGCAGCTGTGGGAGATTGGATGAGGGTGAACCATTTGAAGATAAATCTCAACAAGACGGAGAGGATGGTCATGGGGAAGGCTGGGCGGGATCATTGATGGGATCCGTACTGCCCTGGTATCTCACGTTCGAAGTCTGGGCGGGATCCTGGACCCGCAGCTCCGCCTGGATGCCCAAGTGGTGGCTGTGGCAAAAGGGGAACTTCGCCAATTACATCTGGTGCGTCTGCTTCAACTGTATGTCTCAGACTCTGACCTAGCCATGATTGTCCATGCTTTTATTACCTCTAGATTGGATTACTGCAATGCACTCTATATGGGGCTACCCTTGGTGCTGGTACGGAGGCTGCAGCTGGTGCAGAATGTGGCGGCTCATCTCCTAATGGGGACGGGCCAACACGAGCACATTGCACCAGTGCTTTGCTCTCTGCACTGGCTGCCTAAAGTCTTCCTATAGTCTTCTGGGCCCAATTCAAGGTGTTGGTGTTGACCTTTAAAGCCTGGAACGGCCTGGGCCCCACCTACCTGCGGGACCGCCTCACCCTCCGGCTCCTGGATCAGCTCCTTCAGTCAGCTGGGGGTGCCCNTCTGAGGAAAAGAGGGATGGTGATTGGGCAGGCTGGCTGCTAGTCCAAGCCTCTCTCCAGTCCTCAGCTGCTCCCCCGCTCCCTGCGCCTACCAGCCACGTTTTCTCACCCGAATGCGCCTGAACTGTTCGGGGGGTTTTCTGCGTTCAATTCGGGCATCCGGTTTAGATGTCCAAACTGGCTGAGTTTGGGCCAAACTCCGAACGTCCGAACCGCATTTGCACATACCTACTAATTTTCTCTTGTTATATTTACTGAATGTATAGAGGCCACTGCTCTGTTTCTCTGATAATGAAAACAAATCTAAGAGTCTGCTGACATTCTATATAGCATCTGCATTTAAACTGTGCCATACAAATTTCTTGTGAAGTAGCCTCCCAAAAGGAAGATTAAATTAGGATGGCCAAACAACTCAGAGCATTCTAGCTTCTTCCCTCACAGAACAGCAAGGGCCATGTGCAATCCCCAGAGACAATATAATTCCTAGACCTAAAAGAGAGACAGGGACAGATTCTAAAGTAAACCAACCCTTTGCCATGTATATACTGGGGGGGAAACAGGCTTAATGGTGAAACAATCAGAAATCAGGAAAAAAAATATTTCTGATAACTTTAACAAATTAATCATAGCCAAATTTACTTATTTACCTTAATTGACTATACGTAACCTCTTGAGAGTATACACCTATGGTTTCTACGGTCAAGGTACAGTCTGTTACAGGTGAGAGGCTCAGATTACTTCACACAACATCAGCCACTCTCATGCCTGGACAACACTGAACTTCCTGTCACAACAAATTGGCATTCTTATCACTTCCACTTCAGTCCCATCAACCCTTGCTGCACCACTACAGCTGCTCTACCCTCATCATACTTGTTACCCTCAATCCCTAACCTCTCTGTTTCTCTGCCCCTTGTGACCATGGCTGCAGACTCAGCTGACAGTTCCCGTAGTTATCGACCACAATTCTCCACTCTCAGCTTTCTCATCGGGGGATGGCTCAACCCACCTGTACAATTGGCCCACCTGTACAACCCACCTCTCTCCCATTGGCTGGTGCCAACATTCTGATTCTCCCATTGGCTGTCACAAAACATTCCAGGTTGCCTGGGCAACATGCCACTGAGCTGCTGTGATGACATCACAGTGATACTTAGGACAAGAAGGCAACCACTCTAAAAAAATGGGTATTCAGCATTTAAAATCACTTGTCACATAATAAATGTCAGAAGATTCAAGTCCTTTAACCTATTAAGTGAAAGAGTCCCTTTACAGTTTTTACCTTTGGTTTGATATCAGTGGGTAAAAACAGATGTGATAATGGGCCACATTGGCCTGCTGTGGCCTGCATTGTTCTGGGACTCACCCGCTTGTAGTAGTATTTATTGGATTACCTTTTGCCATCAGGGGTGGGAAGTTCGGTACATCCGGTACCCTATACTGCTGGTATTTTGCTGTACCAGCAGTATCGGGTTACTCCGGTATTTGGGGGTACCGGTTCCCAGTGCTGGATTTTTTTACATTGCGGCCATTGAAATGAATGGCCACAATGTAAAAAAAGAAACAAAAACCCCCCAACCACTTTCCCTCCCCAGTCCAGGCTGCGCGGGTGGAAGGGGGGA